>PVIU01028521.1:0-18823 GCA_004026605.1 Ondatra zibethicus | reverse complement strand
GTGAAGATGGAGGAAAGGTGGACATTGGAGAAGGGAATAAGATATCTACATTAAGAGAATCATTTTAGGGTTGGCAAGATACTTGGCCCTGGGGATCCCAGGTGTCCACGGGCATCCCCAGCTAGGTATTCAGGCAGCAGAGGAGAGGGTGCCAGAACTAGCCTTGTACCATAGTCACATTGATGATTATCTTGATCACCATTATAGAAAGTTCATCTGATGGATGGAGATAGAGACAGAGACCCACATTCACATCAGAGCAATGGATTGAGCCCCCAAGGTGCAGGTGAAGAGCAGAAGGTGGGAGAAGATGAGTTAGGAAGTTAGGACCGTGAGGGGCTGGCCCACCTACTGAGACAGTGTGCCCGAACTAATGGGAGCACACCAATCCACCTGGACTGGGACTGAATGAGCATATGATCAAACCAGACTCTCTGAATGTGGCGGCGAAAGTTGGTGGACGGAAAAACCATCAACAATGACACCAGGACCTATATCTTCTGCATGTATTATCTTTTTGGGAACCGAGTCTTTTTGTATGCACTCCTTCCTAGGCCGGGAGGGATGGGGGTGGGCCTTGATCTTCCAACAGGGCAGGGCACCATGCCCTCTTTCAAGGAAGAAGGGGGAGGGAGGAGGGGTGGAGGGGTAGCGGGAGGGGACCGGGAGAAGGGGAAGAAAGGTAAAAATTTTATTTCTTTAATTATGTTTTTGAATGGAAAAAATAAAACAAAACAATGTATAAAAAAAAGAAAATACTCCTTTTAAAAAAATTCAAGAGACTTTGGATATTTGAATACTGACAGATGGAAAAATAACTATCCACTAAGGATCATCAACAAAAAGGAATACAATTTATCAGGTCATATTGTCTGAGTTTTCTGTCCTGCCCGGTTCCTGCAGTTGTTAAGTCCCAAAGAAATCACACAGAGGTTTATATTAGTCATAAACTGATTGACCCATTGTCAGGTAACTGATACTTATACATTTGAACAGTTATTTATGAATATATAGAGCTGGTGTGGAGTTGGACAATGGTTCTGTCCTTTTCTACATCTAAGCATGTTTGTTAACAGAAATATTCAGAAGTTTCTATCTCATGTCAAGAGCCATCTGATATAGGACAGAAAGAAAAAAGAATTTAGAAAAAATTTTACTTTTCTTCATATTTATTTTTGTCTCTATCATGCCTTTTATTGAATATATGTGTCTGTATATGTCTATATAAATAATCTTAATTTTTTCACGATTAACAATGAATTTTCCTGCAGTAAGCTTTGAAGTTTCCAGAAGAAGTTGGGGCCCTACAACTACTCCACCCCGTTGATATGATGTCATGATGCTGATAGCATTACTATAAGGCCTGTTTGGGGTACCAGCTGTTCTAGATGGTTCCAACTTGGTTAGATGAAATGGTGTACTTTTTTTTTTTTTTACAATGTTCTTGCCAGACCTCCAAATAGAATCCTCAGAAAAACCCTACCTAATACTCAGAGACTATTTGCAATTTTACCATTCTGTAATCTTGGAACTTAACAGTCATTTTACTTTCACAGGATCACATAGAAAGAGCATCGCCCCCATAACAGCTGGAAGTAATTCTAGAAGATGACATCCCCTTTCCCAACAAAGTTTATCCTCTGGGTTAGGGACATCATTTAGCGGTTGATTATAATTGGTAAAGGGTTGGTGGTTGGGGGGGGAATTTTGTAGGCTCAGGAATCTCTTTGAAAAAAAGGGGGAAATTGGATGGGATAATGGATTAGTGTGAGCTTACTCATACTAATAATAATAGTGAGTAATAAAGTGAATACTTGTGAGCTATTATTTATAGGTAATTTAAATTGGTATAGATTCTTGTATATTGATACAAACTGAAATTATATTGAATATGTTCCTATTTTTGTTCACCATATTTGTATACCTAGGCAAAATAATTTTGTCATACTGTATTCATGCATGCTTCTAACTCTGCTTAAAACATTTTTGTATATTGATACAATTTTAGGATATTTTTATCAAATTGCAATGTACATTTCTACCTCTGATCAAGATACTTATACACTGTATACATTTTGAGGTAATTGTCCTCATTTGTTGCACAGTTTTATATTGTTTAATATTGTAATATGAAGTCTTACTCTTTAAGTTATATAGGTATTAAGATTAGTCATTTTTGTTTGTCATAGTTAGACTAGTCAGATTCTATAGATACATATAAATTGTTCTGCATAGATTGTCAATCTTCAAACACTTCAAAGAACTGTAGAATATGGCATTTAAATAACTTAGGGTTCTGTTGAAGTGAGACAAGATTGCTCCTGGCAGCACAGATCTATTCCTAAGAGAATGTTGAGAACCAAAGACATTCCTCTTGGATCTTGTTTTCTTCTTGGTAAAACTGGCCTTTGGGCAAGGAACTGCCCATTTATCAACCACTGACAAGGTACATGGTATCCTGAAATGGATAAGCAGGACACAAGGAAAAAGACTGTCAAATCTTGCCTAGACAGGTTAAGATGGTTTTGAAAAATTTCCCTCCACTGAAAATGGTCTGTCAGTTACTCGAGGCCCTAGCCAAAGTTGGTTGCTTCAACATTGCAAATGAGATTTTGGGTGATTGCCCAGGTAGCCAGTTGTCTCTGTCACTTGTTGCACATTTTGGAAGTTGCTTGATTACACTTCCTGCTTACTCAAGTAATATTATTTCCCTTCTTGGATCTTCGATGGGGTTGAAGACTAAATAGTTGTAGTTACTTTCCTCTCATGACTTGGCCAAGTTATTTATTATACAAGTCTTAAACTCATTAGGATAGGATAATTATTGAATATATTTGTAGTTATTGTATGTAATTTTTATTAGGCTTATAACTCCCTTATTTAAACAAAAGGGAGAGGTGCTGTAGGAAATCCTACAGCCAGTAGCCTTTAAGTTACTCACCCACTTGGGCATGGCCTACATGCTATTTAAGCCGATGTAAAGTGTACGTTCGGTCTTTTTTTCCAGATGTGGGATTCAGTTGCTGTTCTCCGTTCCAGCAGAGGATTCTGATTTGTGAGTCTACCCCTAAATAAATAACCATTCATTATTCTCAAGTCTGAGCTAGTGTGGGATTTCTTTTAAGCATCCTTCTTCAATAGGGTTTGAGATAAAGTTTCTTTTTATAAGGAAACCAGGTAATATGGAGAATAACGACCATTTTCAACTTGTAAAATTGATATTTGCTTCAAACAATCTTTCTAAATAGATATTATCACCACAGATGAAAATCACTGGTAGCCACTGAATTCACACAATTTCAAGACATCACCTTCTAGACTAGATTTTTTTTAGCCAGAAAACAAAACACTTTATGTTATAATGTAAATATCCAATGAACAGTGTTTTAAGAAAGATGAAAGTAACATTATTTCCTCTAAGAAATGAATAGATCCTATAAGTCACTAGTTATACAAATGGAAAACAGCATTCTTAGCATTATAGAAATATTAACTTTATCAAATTATGAAGAAATATCAGAAAAGTCAGACCACAAAATATTTAAAAGATATATGAAATATATATATTATGTACTTGTAATATTACATAAATGCCATGAACTATTATATAGATAAATTATGTATGTATATACTATCTATATTGTATATTAATATATAAATCATATGCACATCATATATTATTACATATGCCATATATTATATTAACATATAATATTATCAATATTATATAAATTATGTTGCCAGAGTTTTCTGTCCCACCTGGTCCCACAGCCATTCAGTCCCAAAGCAACACAAAGAGCCCTACATTAATTATAAACTGGTTGGCCTATTAGCTCAGGCCTCTTATTAGCCAATTCTTACATCTTAAATTAGCCCATAATTTTTGTCTATGTTAGCTATGTGGCTTGGTAATTTTTATTAGCAAGGCATTCTCATCTTGTTTCCTCTGTGTCTGTGTCATGACTACTCAGCTTTTCCTCTTCCCAGAATTCTTCTGTTCTTATCACCCAGCCTCTACTTCCTGCCTGGTCACCCTGCCCATACTTCCTGCCTGGCTCCTGGCCAATCAGCGTTTTATTAAAGCAATACAACTGATAAATCTTTACTGGGTACAAGATCATTGTTTCACAACAAACTTATATATAATATGCAATATTATTTCAGATATGGATTATAAATTTATAATTATAAATCTTAACAAATTACACAAGTCAGATTAAATAACTTAATTTAAAAAAGATCTTAATTGATTTCAGCATTTCCAAATCAGGCACATCTCAGAATCATAAAAAAAGTTTTTTCAGAAAACTTCTGAGTTAAAAAATATTAAGTCATTCATGTTGAGAAAACAGTAGAGATATGCAGAATCCTGTTAACTCATTGCAACTAACTATTTCACCTAATTTAATCAGTTCTCTGCCTGATATTCAATGAATTTTAGTATAGTTGACTAGGATAGCTGTTTGCTGTGGAAGTGTCCTCTTAAGTTAGCCACAGAGGCTCCACCAAGTTGTACAGGTTATGGATTTTATTCTTGGTTGTTGTCCATAACTGCATAGATACAGAACCTGGCTTCAAAACATTGACAAACCCTACTAGAAGTATTTTTTCTAGCTGTCTCATTTTGATAGTGCTAGAATTTGCTATACAGGAATCTGGTGTCTAAAAATTAGCAAAAAATAGTCTTTCTGAGGTTTGGACCTTTAATCTTATAATACCAACTTGCCAAACAATATTTATTCACTGTTAGAGTAGTGGCAGGGCTGTGATTAGGGCAGCTAACTGCTTTCTGATTGGGTCTCAGGCTCGCTCTGTTAGAGGGATTTTATGCCTAGTACTGTGTATATGGACAAAGGGCCATGGGCTTTCATAGACACTATGAGTGAACCTATTACTTTTGTTTTCTTAAAGGGTTATGTGGTTAAACTGCCTACTAATTATTTACATTTTATATCCATTTAATAATTTAGCATCAATCAAATAATTTTCTCTTTGCAATTATTAATACATGTAAACTCATTGTTGACTTATCTTGCTGAGCAAGAAAAGTGTCCATGGTTGGAAGGAAATGTCTATAATATGAGTGAGATTTCAGAAGTTTGAACTCAAGGGTAGTGCAAACACAAACTTCTCATTATTACCAAAGCAAGCAAAACATGAGGTGACATTTACAGTTAACTTAAGCAAGCACAAGTATAGTGAGGGAATATATTTTAATATGTAATATAACATTCTTAGCCTATTTATTGTTAGTTATTTATATGTTTATTTCATGGCTGACCATTTGGTACTGGATAACCAATTGGTGTCTTCTGTGGAGAAGACTATTTCTCCTGTTCTCAGCATTCATAAGTTGCCTGTAGTTCTTTGTATATGGTTTAAGCATTTAAAGGTATTCTACAATTTCCCAGCTTTGAAACAGCTAAAGATAACTCTTGTCAGAATCAGAGTGAGACTGGGAAAAATACTGAGTATTTCAGTTTAAATCTTTTTATTCCAGAAAAACAAAAGAATGTCTGATTAGTCACTAGGAAATAAATATTACAAGCTTAGCACAATAAATAGGACATTTTTGGCAATTCTTTTTTCATTTTACTGAATAGCTATTTCTTTTTAAATATTTAGAAGTTTCAATAGTTTTATGCTCTGTCAGGCTTGAATGACTTTTCATCATTTTAAAAATAGTCAACATACAAATGATTTTTATTTGAATTGGTAAAGGTGTTGTGATTCCTACAATTAACAAACAATGACAATACCATGTTTGTCATTTAATAGATAAACGTTTGATTTAATAGATACATTTGGGAGCCACAGTGCCATATATGATGGACAAATAATCAAATTAAGGAAAAATTAAAACACATAAAATCTCATTGAAATAGCATCATTTTGAAGCACAGATTTTTAAGACTTACACATATAAACTGGTTCAGAAAATTTGAGAGTAAAAATGACTAATACTCCATATGAGAATATTCTAGTTAGAGAATAAATATTTTGGATGAGTGCCTATTAATATGTAATCAAATAAAAGAAGAAGTATTAAGTTGAGCATCATTTACCAAAAAGATTATTTTCCACTGATGGAATTGCTTATGATAAGATCATAAATAAAAGATTGCAAGGTGCTTGAAATTTTAATACCCGAAATTGAAAAAGTTTCTAATGATGTTAAATGCATGCCAACTTTGGGGATACTAATTTTTATGTCTAAAATTCAGTAGATGTATTGGCAATTGAGACTAGAGACATTCCAATAGTTCAGCCAACTTTAATTCATTCCTGAGAACTTCAAGCATATTTTAGCAGAATTTCTTTAATATTTTATAATTTTCTACAAATCTTCTTAGGCTTTCATAATTTAATAAAATTATTTCTTTCTCATTTACCACTTTCTTATTATGTGTGTGTTTAGAAAATGGCACGTTCAACTTTAAATCAGTTGTCCAATGGATCTGGTACTTTTTTTCAAATGTTACAGAATCATCTCTTTTTCATGGTCCTTTTCACCCCATTTATTACTTCCTTATTTCTCAGACTGTAAATGAAAGGGTTTAATAAAGGAATTACTAGGGTATAGAAAATAGCAACAGGTATATCTTTATCTCCTTCAGTGACTGAATGTGGTTGAACATACAAGAAGAGAAGAGAACCATAGAATATGGATACAGACAGAAAGTGGGATGCACAAGTTGATAAGGCCTTTCCTCTACCCTCATTAGATTTCATTGTGAATATAGTGAAAAGTATATAAAAATAAGACACAAGAACTATGGTGATAGTAAAGATTAAAATTGACCCTGCCAAAATAAATAATATCATCTCATTGATATGTGGATCAGTACAGGATATATTATATAATGGAAGGATATCACAAAAAAAGTGCTTGATTATATGTGATCTACAGAAAGTTAACCTTGATAAAAGCCCCACTTCAATCATAGGATGCAGGATTCCTGCTATGTATGCTCCTATGGTCATCTGAAAGCAGAGTTTTTTGGACATCATGGTGTGGTACTGCAATGGGTTACATATGGCTACATAGCGGTCATAGGCCATTGCTGCCAGAAGGAAGCTGTCTGTAGTCTCAGCAAGACAGAGAAAAGAAAACTGTACCATGCATTCATATAGAGACATCTTTCTGTCCACAGAAAAGAAGTTCTGTAGCATCTTGGGAGTGGCCGCAGAGGAGCAGCAGGAATCCATGAGAGCCAAGTTGCCCAGAAAGATGTACATGGGTGTGTGAAGACGGCGTTCCATGTAGATCAAGACCACAAGCCCAAGATTCCCCACCATGGTGACCAGATAGATGACAGAAAATACCAGGAATAGAAGGATCTTCAGGTTAGGATGATCTGAGAATCCCACCAGGATAAACTCTGTTGTCACTGAGTAGTTCTCAAACATTTCACCTTGCCTGTTGCCACTGCAATTACAAAGATATAAAATCATAATGGTGAGAATAGAATTTTTTCTTCTTTTTTTTTATGAGGGAAGTTACTTGTTTGTGCACCTGCTATTGTCTCTGGAATGCAACTAACTATGCTTCTTGATAGTATTTATTTCCATACACCATTGGCATCTATGATTTCCAAATTTAACTCACATTTTACAGGAATAATTTTATTGTTACAAAATTGACTTATTTTAATTTAGAAAAGGTTTTCCTTTATACATTCATGTAATTATATCCTAAAAATTTAGGGCACTCATATTTTACTGATTGCTCCAAAATAATTTTGATGCCAGGTTTGTTAAAGATCATTAAAATAAATTTTGAATAAAATTTTCTATAAATATGTTTTTTGAATGGAAAAATTTAATGTATTCAATGGGAAGATAAAATGTTTTTAAAAAATATTGTAAATATATTTTTATGAATTGTATTTTTATGAATTGAACAATTATTACTAAGGAATATAGAATGTATAATTATCTGTAAATACAATTACCCAAAAGTTAAAGAAATGACATTTTTTATAAACATTGAATCTGTCTGTGCCATTTTTTCCATTGAGTTTTTGAAATATTTAAATCCTTCCTCTGCCTTTTAAGGCTAGTTTACATATGCTGTTGAATGCAGTTGTGCCTGGCTGTCTCCCTTTAACCACTGAGCTGTTTATTCCCAGTGTTTTTTTTTTTTAAATACTTTGATTTTTTTGAGACAATCTCATTGCTATCCCTTCTTTCCTCGAAGACTTTCATGAGTCCAAATAAACTTTCAGTTTTCAATCCTGATGTCTTAGATTCCAAAATAGCTAGGATTCCTGAATTGTATAGCAAGGCTTTCCTAAAATTAGCAATTTATTGTATATAATTTATATCATTTTTCTATTTGTATTTGAACACTTTTCCTATATTGAAAGTATTTTGAGTGTAGATATATTCTACTTTTTGAAACATGTTATCGGATGTTTTGAGGAGAGACAGGATTATTTGCACTCCTGAATTCAACCTGATGGTCCGAGTTGGGTGTTTATTCTTTTGGTATCATAATGCACCTTTTATAAATTCTTTGTTTGAGCAGCAACTCTAGTAAGGATGTTTCTCCAAAGCAAAACTTGATCTTATGAAACTGATGTCTTAAATTTTTAACTTGATTTTCTAAAACTTTTGCCAAGTTCTGTACAGTATGGAAAGCACAAAAGTTCACCTTGTAAGTAAAAATTACCAGAAACAGCTAGCATACAAAACAGAATAGAATATAAAAGTTTGGTAATATAAGGCCATCTGTTCAAGTCAACCTTGCAAATATAAAACAGTTATTTAAAAACTACATGAAAAGACATCTTTAATATACTCATTTAAAAATTGAAGTAATTAGTTACTAAAAGGTATGTGTAAAAAAATCATTTCCCTTTGAGGGAGGAAGGGTAACAGGGAGGCATTATTATTAAGGCTTGAACCAAGTGTAGGCTTCGATGGAGGTCTTGCTGAGGTGGCTATAGTCATATAGAAGCTCCTCCCATGCTAAAAATCTCAGGAGGAGATGGCAATGAGGAAGACATGCCCTTGATGCCAAGTAATTTCCAGTTTGGTCTGACAGTTCCCACATTTACTGTGACTGATCCATCTCAGAAGGTGATTTGTAGCTGGAGTGACATCCTCTCAGTAGGCTTTGTTCACATATTGTAAATAGTACACATAGCAGCCAGCCTACAGAGCGGTTTTGTTCATACATAGCCATCTGCTTCTAGGCATCAGTGATCTCAATGAGGTCCCCATTCTGAACATGAACTAGAAATCCAGTCTCTACCCAAGATGAAAGCCAGGACAACTTTGCACCCTACATCCAAGGAAGGGAGTGTGTGAGGGTATTGCCAGCCTGCACATGGCCTAGACAACATGTCTGCAATCTCTTCTTCTCAGAGACTTGACAGGTATACACATGATATATATGAATATCTTTTAACAAAAATTTTGCAGTAAACTAATTTTTCTCTGTGCCTTCTCCAAAGCTTACAGACAGGGTTCAGAAGGCCAGATGGGAACAGATCTCTTTCACAGGCTTGTGGCTTTTTCCAAGCAACTGGAACATTAGGGTGGGCAGCCAGACTAGAGGAGGACCAAGAAAAAAGCATTGTCTGTTCTAAAGGGCAGGTCTGCAGAAAATGCTTTCACTTTATAGAAATATCAATGTTGAATTTATTTTTTTAAATAATAATAAAAATACATTTTTAAAATATAAAAAGTGGAAAAAAATCCACAGAAAGTTTCTGTAGTGGGGTCAGAAATTACTAAGCTCATATGCCTACTCCCCAACCCTTATTCAGCAGTGTGGAAAGTTCTGACCTGATGACAAGGCAGGAACTTTGGCATCTACAGCCCAGGACCCTTGTCAGGGTCAGATGTGCTTGGCATTAGGGTACCTACAGCCAACAAAGCTTAGCATCCTGAGAACCAGGATGATAGTTAAGTTTTTCCCTGTGATAGCAAAAGTAGTTGGTTTCCTTCTCCTTCCCTGGGGAGGACTGATTCTCACCCTTTGTCTGTAGTTCAGGCCCTGGGGCTCAGGATTCAGTTATGAACATACTCTTGGACCCAACACTGTGCCCATCTCCAACCTCATGTTTGTGCTACTGAAGAAAGTTTAGTCAAGGGTCATATTTGTAGGAGTATCCAAAGGGGACTGTAACTCTGAGATAATATGTCTTAGGTGTAGGTGTTTGTGGCTTAGCATTGTATTTCAATAGCAAACAAAAAGGAAAAAATTTGAAACTTGTCATCAAAAATAAAACAAAACATTAGAATATTTTAAAAATTAAAATGATTTTTTCTGATTTTCTGTTTCCTTAGATAATTATGCTCTCTATGGTGTGCCACTGCATGTAAAAGCCTCATGAAAATGGATTAATTTCTTATGTTTTTAAACCTTCAAAACCTTAAATACTAGGATTTAGGATTCTAAATTAATTTTGCTTTAGAATGATACCAGTTCTCAATACTTACTGATTTATTAGGACACACTGACTGAGAGATTGAATTATATAACTCTATGCCCAAAATGATTTTGTTTTCCAGTAAACAAACGTTGAAAGAAGGCAATAGAAATTCACTTTGTCCAAGAATATTTTATATGACATATTTGAGTTATTAATAAAAATTAATTTAAGATATGCCTGAATTTTTAAGTGATTCATTTGTAATCTTACCTGTATATTTTGAGATTCTTTCCTGTTATCATAAAGTGGAGTGGGTTATAATATTGTACTTCAACTTGGTTTCAAATATCTTGAATTTTCAGATGGGCTACATAGTCAAGAGAAGAATCAATATTTAGGAGAAATTAACATTTATTTGAAAATTAGAAAGGCAAAAATTGGGTTTTTTTTCTGAGGTAAAAAAATAGCATGTTTCTCTTACCTAGAATTTTCTGAGGAGCCCTTTCTGAAAGTGCCTATTTGCCTTATAGTCAAGGTCTCAGAAGGTAAGAATACATATGGATCTTGGTCTCACAACAATGGAGGGAGGAAGAAACCAAGATCACAGGCTATCCACAGGTAATAATAGCTATCTATGTCCCTTGAAGTGCAAATTATAATTCTTCTGTCAAACCCTGAGAGGATTTCCTGCTCTGACCTCAGTATTTTTCTGTGGAGAATTTAAGTCCTAACAAATATGAACTATTTAAAACTAATTAAAACTTCACACTGAAAACATGGTCTTTACTAAATTAAGCCTGAAGATTTTCTTGCTAGTTTGGGTATAGTTGACCTAACCCTTAAAATTCTCCTCCACTTTTGTGCATGAATTCTAAAACAAATAGAAAATAGTCCTGAGTGACTTAGTTACTTTAATGGAAGATGTAAAATTAATACAAGTTATGAGAATAATTAGCACTTCACAGAATAGATGTCTCACTATCTTCATCAGTATCAGGATCTGAGTTCAAATCTCCACAGTTCACATTAAAAGGTGGATATGCTCTCATGCATTTGTAATCCTAGTGTTCAGGTGAACATTGGAGACAACAGGATTACTAGAGCTTGCTGTCCATCAGCATAGTTACAGATTTACTGAAAGACTTTTTCTAAAGCATAGAAGATGTAGAGTTATAGAACAAAACATCCAATGTCATCTGTGGTATGTGTGTGTTTACATACTCCCATACACTTATGTATATACGGTGTAGGAGATCCTTCTTTCTATGTGTTGCTTTCATTGGTTAAAAAAAGAAGCTACCTTGGCCTTTTGATAGGGCAGAAATCAGGTAGACAGAGTAAAGAGAATGGAATGCTCGGAAGAATGCAGTGTGGCAGACACCATGCTTCTCCTGCCCAAGATGGACATTGGTTAGACTCATGCCGGTAAGCCACGTCCCCGTGGTGATACACAGATTACTAGATATGGGTTAAAGCAAGATGTGAGAGTTAGCCAAGAAGAGGCTAGATATAATGGGTCAGGCAGTAGTTTAAATGAATACAGTTTCTGTGTAATTATTTCAGGTGTAAGCTAGCTGCCAGGAACTCAGCCAGCCCATTCCTCTTACTACATATATAAACTCAAAACACATATACTACACACATACAATCCTGCTACTCTTTGATTTTAAGATCCTTTATACAATGAAAAATTGCCTGAGTATTTGAATTTTTTCTCTTTTCCTATGGATGTGTGCAGTGATATTTAATTGCCTCAAAAATACAGTTTCTGCTTATTAAGGTATGATATATGATGTTTTTCTATCTATCTTTCTCTCTATCTATACATCTCTCTATCTATCATCTATCTATCTATCTATCTATCTATCTATCTATCTATCTATCTATCTATCATCTATCATCATGACTGAAGTTTCCCCTCCCTCCTCTCCTCCTGGGGTATCTCCTCTACCACCTGTCAGCCTTCTTTCCTATGTCCACTCCTCCTTCCTTTCTAATCAGCAACGGGCAGGCTTCACATGGATATTGGCAAACTTCAGCTTTTGTGTTTCTTAGCACTGAAATTCTCTATTAAATAGTTGTAAGTCAGGAGTGAGTAATTAGCTATTTGGTGGCTCTTTGCAGGAAAATAAAATATATGCACTGACTGTATAACTAAACTAAATCAGGATACTGGAAAGGGTGGTGAGTATAATGGGCATGGGAACAAACCTGTTGGAGATAAAAGTTTGGATTGTAGAAATGGTTTTGGATAAGAAGCTCACAATGAAGTTAGAGGTAAGATGAATAAAACTCTGTCTCCAGTACAATTCAACATGTGATGTACAAGCAGAGAAACAACTTAAACAGAGGTAGATGAGGGGTGGAATCACACAGATATATACAGAGATAAGGATTGGAGTATGGATAGGAATAAGAATAGGGAAAGATTTATGGTTAGGGCTACAGCTGGAACTGTAGAGAAGTGGAGACAGCCAAAGAGTGTAGACTAGAGAGGACAGGTAGTTTAGTCTGCCCACTGAGCTCAAGGATAGTGACAGATCCTGTGTCATTGATAAAGATGTAGAAGGTTCCTTGGGAATGACACTTGAGACACTTGAGGTTGTCTATTATCCTTTGTATACATGCATACACAAGTGTATACACATTCACACATACAGACAGGTACGCATATAGACACAAATACACAATAAGAAGTGTTGTTAATATGGAAAACAGAAAAAGAGAAAGGAGACAAGGAAAGTAGAAAAAAGAATAGGGGATAAAGTAATCAAAACAACAGGAAAAATATAAATATAAATACAAAAAGTTATTTATTGGAAAAAGCATTTCTTGAAAAAAGTAAACTTAGCTAACTATAGGTGGTTGGAGAGGTCACAAATCTTAGAGACAAGCATACTACTTCACTTGCACAAACATACATAATTCTAACTGCATTCTTATTGTGTAGTAAGAGGAGCGGGCTGCTTGTTGTCCCAGCTGCCCTGCTAATTTACACCTGAAATAATCACACAGAAATTGTATTAACTAAATTACTGCCTGGCCCATTATGTCTAGCCTCTTCTTGGCCAACTCTCACATCCTGATCTAACCCATTACTACAAATCTGTGCAACACTACGAGGTCGTGGCTTACTGGGAAAGGTTCTAACCAGCATCAGTCTCAGGCAGGATCTTCATGGTGTCTCTCGCTCACACTGCCTTCTTTCTCCTGGAATTCAGTTCTGTCCTTCCCACCTATCTAAGTTTTGCTTTATCAAAAGGCCAAGGCAGTTTCCTTATTTAACTATTGAAAGCAACACATAGAAAGAAGAACCTCCTACACCATTATTGCTGATCCTTGTTTCCACAGATAAGTGGAATTCTCACACCTAACCAAAAAGCTCCTTTGTGAGGCTCCTTTTTGAATAAATAGAATTACAGACAGTCAGAGTGATAAAATACAGAGATAAAAACTGACCATGGGATGCCCATCCTTAGTGAATTCATTTACAACACAACCTTCTTGATAAGGGAATGAATAATGAGGATGTTTTGCTTTTTTTTCACAAGTGTCTCACTTTGAAGCCCAATAAAATGGGGATGTGGACTGCTGACACTTTTCTTTCTCAGAATTATACGTTTACCTGTATAAGGCTGCATATAAACCAAGCCTGTCTTTCCTGTCTTTTGACACATGACCCAAGACAATGTTCACTGTCATGATGCACTTCTACAGGTGACCTCCACCGCCCTACGGGCCAAATATTAGATATATCCTCTGACAGCTTATGAAGGGGTGTGCAGGTCACATGAGGAACAGCTTCCTTTCTAATTAATACTCTGTCACATTTTGAATTGGGTGATCCATTCAAAGCAACCTTCAGTACGCATGTGAGACATGGGCACAGAGCAGTCCTGCTTGTTCTGCTCATGTTGATCTCTGCCAGAGTCAGCACTCAAAACCAGACAGAGTTGTTCTACCATTCCTTTTAGAAGCATTGACCATTAATTCCAAGCAGGTATAACTCCCATTTCCTTGTGTTACATATTAGACTCTCAGCATGTGCATCTGTGTCCTTGAGTCTGAATTCAAGCCTCAGTTTTCTGACTCCACAGGGACCTTTTTTGTGATTTTTGCTTAGCAAATAATGAGGCTAAACATTTGCTTGTTTAGAATTACCTCAGGATTATTTACATTACTTGGGGCTACTTTGTTATTTTCTTAACTTCTTTTTTAGTCCATTTTTTTTTCTGTTTATAGGAAGGATTCTAATCATATGCAGTGATTCTTTTATCTAGTAATTTTGCTGAAAGTTGATAAACTATAGGTGTTCCCTAGTGGAATTTTAGGGTCACTTATATATATATACTCTTTTATCATCTATAGCTATAAATATTTTAATTTTTTTCCAATTTGTATCCCCTCGGTCTCCTACAATTGTTTTATTGTTCTATCTGGAATGTTAAGGACTATATTGAATATATACAGAGATACTAAACAATCTTGTCTTGCTTCTGATTTTAGTGGAATTGCTTTGAGTTTCACACCATTTAATTTGATGTAAATTTATTATGTTTAGGTATGTTCCTTGTATCCCTAATCTCTCCAGAAAATTTATCATGGAGGTATCTGAATTTTGTCAAAGATGTTTTTTGTTATTATTTTTGGCATCTGATGAAATGATCATGAGGTTTGTTTCTTTCAGTTTATTTTTATGGGTATTACATTTGCTGATTTTCATATGTTGAATCATCCTTCTGTATCTCTGGGATGAAGCCACAAGATCATGGTGGATGAACATTTTTATGTGTTTTCAGATTTGGTTTGCAAGTTATTTTGCATATATGTTCATAAGGGAAATTAATTTTTAATGATCTCTCTTTGTTGAATATGTTGTTTTGGTTTCTGGGTAGCTATGGCCTTCAAAGTGAATTTTGCAATGTTCCATCTGTTTTTATTTTGTAGAATAATTTAAAAAATATTGGTGTTAATAGTTCTATGAAAGACTGGTAGAATTCTTCACTAAAACCAACTGACCCTGGGACTTTTTTGTTTTTGAGACCTGGGACTTTTTTTGTCTTTGATACTTTTAATGACTGCTTCAATTTCACAATAGGCAGGTGATGGGTCCATTTATATTTTTTATTTGTTCTTGATTTAACTAGCAAGTGGTACCTATGGAGAAATTTATGTGTTATTTTCAGTTTTGTGGAGTACAGGCTTTCAAAGTATGTCCTTATGATTCAGTGAACTTTTTCCATGTTTGTATTTAGTCTCCCTTTCTGTTTCTGATTTATTTGTCCATCCTGTTGATTTTTTTTCAAAGAACTGCCTCCTTGTTTCACTTATTCCTTGTATCATTTTCTTTGTTCTTATTTTATTAATTTCGACTCCCAGTTTTATTATTTGTTACCATTTACTCTTAGGTGTGTTTCTTTTTTCACTAGAAATTTCAGGTGTACTGCTAAGTTGCTAGTATAGGATTTCACCATTTTTATATGTAGGCACATAGTACTGTGAACTTTCCTCTTAGCACCTCTTTCATTGAATCCCATAAGTATGGGTATGTTATGTATTCATTTTCATTTTATTCTAGGATGCTTTAATTTTTATTTCTGTATTGACTTATTTTTATTCTGTAGAAGGTTGTTCAGTTCCCTTGAGTTTTTAAGAAGTCTACTGTATCTGCTGTTCATATCCAGGCTTAGTCCATGGTGGTCTGATAGGAAACTGAAATTTCCTTGTATCTATTGAGACTTTCTTTGTGTCCTAGTTTGTGGTCAGTTATGGAGGAATTTATGTATGGTGCTAAGAATAACATATATTCTGTGTTTGGGTGAAGTGTTCCGCAAACATCTGTTAGGTTCACATTTGGTTTATAATGTCAATTAGCTCTAGGATTTTTCTGTTTAGTTTTTGTATGGATGACCCATTCATTGGTGAGAGTAGAGTATTGAAGTCTCCCACTATCATCAGTGTGTGAGGATCAACATGTGATTTAAGCTGTAGTAGTGTTTCTTTTGCAAAAATGGGTGTCCTTGCATTTGGGGTTACAGATTTTTAATAATTAAAATGTCATCCTTGTAGATTTTTCCTCTGATAAAAATGTAGTGTTCTAACTATCTCTTTTGATTAATTTTGATTTTAAGTTTCTTGTTTGGATATTTACCATGAGAATTCCTTTAGTCAATAGCCTTTAAGATACCAGCCTTCTTGGGCATGATCCCTTATACTATAAATACCGACAAAAATCTTGCATGGTCTCTCTCTCTTGGCTGCTGGATTCGGTTCCTATTCCCTGCTTGTGCAGAGGACCATGATATGTGAATCTATCACTAAATAAAGAATGCTTTATTATATTCAATTCTGAGTTATGAGGGACTACCTTATAGCATCTATCTGTAGATATTAAATTGACTAAACCAACTTGCTTGCTATGTCAATTTTTGTCAAATAACTTTTACCAACCCTTTTCACTAAGATAATGTCTTTCCTTAATATTGAGGCATTGTTGTTGTTGTTGCTTAGGTGACTCTCTTGTATGCTGTAGAAAGATGGATCCTTTTTTACATTCATTCACTAGTATGTCTTTACTGGGGAGTTGAGGCCATTGATATTAAGAGGTATCAATGACCAGTGATTGCTAATTCCTACAATTTTGAGGGTAATTTGTTATTGTGTTGGGATGTGTATGTGTTTGTGTTTCCCTTCTTTTAGTTTTGCTTATGTGAGATATTTATTTTCTGTGTTTTCGTGGCAATAGTTAAGCTCCTTGTGTTGGAGTTTTTCTTCAAACACCTTTCTGTCTGACTAGTGCTGTAGGTGGATATTGTTTAAATTTGCATTTAAAATACAATATCTTATTTTTCAGTCAATGGTAGTTGAAAACTTTGCTAGATACTATAATATGGGCTGGAGTCTGTTGTCTTGTGTAGTTTACAGTACAACTTTCCATCTCTTCTGACTTTTAGTCTCCAGTTAGAAGTCCATTGTAATTCTAATAGGTCTGATTTTATATGTTACTTGCTCATTTTCCCTTACAGCTTTTAATATTTTTTATGTCTTCTGTATGTTTAGTGTTTTGATTATTATGTGTTGAGTGGACTTTATTTTCTATTTGGTTTTCTGTATGCTGCTGGTACCTTTATAGGTATCTCTGTTTTTAGGTTATGAAAATTTCTTCCTATGATTTTGTTTAAAATATTTTCAGGGATGTTATTCTGGGATTTGTCCCCATACTCTATTTGTATTATTTTTAGATGTGATAATCTCAGAGTGTCCCAGATTTTGTATTCTTGAAACTTGCCTCTGTATTTCCTGTTTGCATTCAGAACTTTTTTTTTTGTATTTCCAGAAGTCAATTTTAGGGCTTGAACAGTTTTGTTTCCTTCAACTATTTATTTTCTTGTTGGTTTTCTTTTTAGGGATGTACTCATTTCCTCCAACAGTTTGTTGTGTTTTCCGGGCTTTCTTCAAGGGATTTACTAATTTCTTTCAGTTTACTTCCTTCTTTCTGGATTTCATTAAGAGACTCATCCATTTCCTCTTTAAGGACCTCTCTCATCTTCTTATAGTTTGTTTTAAGGTCTTTTTCTTGTGTTTCAGCTGAGTTGTGATATTCAGAGCTGGTCATCTAGCAGACATGGCCTGTGGTTACACAAGGCATGTCTGCCTCAGTAGGAGTTGGGACACAGTGGCAAGTGGGATAGGGAAGGCTGGGAGGATAATATGTGCTATCTATGAGAGGTATGCACAGGGAGAAGGGAGGCTGCAGCTAGTGTTCAGCACTAGGGTTTCTGGGAGGGAACAGAAAGAGTAGAGAAGATCCAAGGACACTCTACCTTGTATTTTGACTAGTATGACATAAATATACAATCCATTTCATGCATTATTTTTGATGACCTCAACAAAGTTAGCATATTTCCCTCCACCAAAACATTAAAAAAATGTTGATTGTTCTTAGATCACACCTAAATGTGCAAATTCTTATTCAACCCACAATTCTTTTACTTTATAAAGTCCAAGTATACCTTTTCTCCTTTGAAATGTACAGTTCACTGGTATTCATAAATTTCACCTGAATTTTTCAACAAAAGTGTACACAATACTACCAGTATTCTGTTCCTTTTCCTTAGACAGTGAACTGAGAGAGACCATGTAGATAGGAATGGATGGTGTCCCACTTTGAATATTTTTCAAAACAATCAAAGCATCATACACAAATTCATATTCTATTTATTAATCTATTTTTTTGTATATTGACTGTGACCAAATATCAGACAGGTTACTCATTTTTTAATATCAAAGGATAATGTGCATATGTTTAAACAAATGTTATTGTTGTGTGAATTTGAAGAGCAGTGTTCATCAGATTAGAACAGAAACTATAATTCTCAAGAGATACCCTCAGAATCACAAGAAAGGAATGAATGAATCTTCTGGCATATGCCTCTAGT
>PVIU01028520.1:0-18808 GCA_004026605.1 Ondatra zibethicus | reverse complement strand
ATTTCCAAACCTGGATAGAATGTACTTTGCTCATTTCAAGGCCCCACTTCTCCCTCTTACTCTCTCCCCTCTATGTAGGTCCCCTTACTTTTCCCAAGCAGTTTTCTTTTCACTTGTATCTCTTTCCTTTTTAAGGTCTTGGTTCCAGATGTGAGGGAAAACACAGAGCATTTGTTTCCTGTGTCTGTCTTATTTCACTCAGCACCTGGTTCATCTATGTGAACCTCTGTACAGAGCCACCTGCCCTCAAATGTCCTTTCCCTTTGATGTGATCTTGCCTTGCACTGTGACTGGGATTTACATTTCTGTACATTCATTTATCTGCTGTGACTCTTCTCACTGAACAAGGAAGCTCACAGCAGCCAATACTGCTCCCTTGGAGCCTCCAGCTTGGCCCCTGCATGGTCCACGAGAAACATTCCTCTCTCTCTCTCTCTCTCTCTCTCTCTCTCTCTCTCTCTCTCTCTCTCACTCTCTCTCTGTCTTCTCTCTCTGTCTCTCTCTGTCTCTCTCTCTCTCTCTCTCACTCTCTCCCCAACACACCCCCAACTCAGAGAATCTCTAAACAAAGGAAAGGTACCAGAGCCCATTCCTCATTTGTGACTATTGCAGCTTCTTCCCCTGACTCCACCAGCCACCCAAGTCCTTATCTAAGCATTCAGGTTTGAATACTTGGACACAATCCCAGCTTGTGGCAGACCTGATCACTTCTCGCCTGTAATCTATAAAATCTCTCTGCTGAGATTGGGTGTGACTTCTCTGCACAGGAGTTGCTCTGCTCAATGTACCTGTTGTTAGACTTTTTAAATTTGGCTTGATCTGGCTTATGGCATCGGTTTAAAACCTTATTATTGGGGGGCAGGACAGAAAACATTAAATACCAGCTGTGACTTGTCACCATGGCTATCCCTTGGTATTATTAACCCACAAGTCAAGAATACGGCCACTAACACAATTGAAAGCCAAATTTGAAGCAAGCTTTAAATTCTGGGCAGTTTGATGGACTCTGACCAAGTCCATACCCGGGTTCCCAAGAAATGGGTGGCCAGGAGTCACATTCTGCAGAGGTTTTAGAAGGCAAAACCACGGGGCTACCACATTTCCTCTCAGGTCCAATCAGGAGCAAGCACATATTCCTGTCTGCTTACCCCACACCCTCATGCCCACACCCAATTAAAGACAAGTGTACATTCTGACATAATTCTCACTTACACACCTTCCACCTACTGATGGACCTGAAGTTAACCTGTAATCCCCACCAGTCCAAGGCTCAGGCAATTTCATGGAATTCTGGGATTTGTAGTTTATTGAAATTAACAGCAAAGCCTCATGGGAAAGTACAGTAGCCTGTGGATTTTGTCCTTATAAACCTGACCAGCACATACCAGGCGATGGTCCAGATCAAATCTCATCTTGCTCAGTATTTAATTTTTTTAAAAACGGTTGGTTAAATGGTTTAACTGTTTTATTCTGGCAGATTCCAGGATTGACATCTGCATGTGGTCAAGCATCTGCTGCAGTTGAGTCAAACAAACTTGTTTAGGGGAGTGAAAACATTGACTCCCATAAACCCCAGCCTCAGCATTTCAGGGACTCTCTGTTCTTGGGTAAAGGGTTGCAGATCAGAGCCATTTCTTTTCACGGATCTCTCAGCACAGCAATTTAAACTTAAAATGAACCTGGCTCTCGTACACTGACTAAGATAAAGGGTAGACCAAAAAGGACAGGTAACCAAAATGTCTGGATTATATAGGGAAGGGCAGCTGGGGGAAGGGCAGCCCACTCCCTGGGCTGGAAAATCTAGGTAGGGATGGGGCTTGTCAGCCACACCTGTAATGGGTAGGGTCTGAGGGATGCTGGAATTGAGGTCCGTTCTGATATGTGAAATAGACACCTCAGCCACTCGTGCCAGGAATGTGACCTAACTCTCTCCAACTGGAAATGCTGCGTGGATTTGAAATATTGATCTTTCTACAGCAGAATCAGCCCCTCCTTCTGCACTGTGTGAGAGACCCTGCAACCCTGTTAGCAAGAGAAATGCTCTATGGTCAGTGTGTTTTAAAGTGGATAACTAAAATTTAGTAACTCCAGGTGTTAGGATTCTCTAGACTCTAAGGAACAGTATCATATACATACATGGGTTCACTGCCAAGGGTTGATGGCAGGCCAACCAAGAGCTGGAGTCACTAGAGACATTGCAATGTCCTCTGCTGATGAAGCCCTTCTTGTGGGGAAGGTCAACCTTTTGTCCTCTGTAGGCCTTTAACTGATTGCATGAGGCCTCCCCATACTACAAAACACACACTACTTCTGAAGAGGCCAGGGATATGAAAAATTGTATGCATATAGCCTGATAATGGATTAAGACAAACTGCCTGACCCTTCTCCCTCCACTCTTCCAGACACGGAAAAGCAGTCAGGACAGATCCAGGCTATGTAGACATCTTGAACTAACACCCTGTAATCAGAGGCTGTGAACCGTGGCACCAAGGGTGCACTCCATAGGAGATGTAGACCTAAGCCTAGGAACCCTAGTATTCCCAGGATGTTGTAGATCCCCGCACGTACGCCCTGACCTGGGTATGATCTTTGGCTATAAAAAGATGCTTACCTCATCAGGGTCACAGAGCCCAGGAACTCTGTGGCCCAGCTAGTTAGAAGTTTTTTGTTTCCCTGCGATGTTTTTTTTAATAATGTTGCTTCTGGTTAGTAGACCTCAGTGGTCTGTTCCCTGTTATTTGCGCAATTTCAGGACCAAATACCTCTCAAGTTCACTACTTACTATCAATCTTATTCTAAAATATCGTACCAGAAACACCCCGATCTAACGAGGCATGTAGCCCAGACAACCTGGCACATGAATTCCTTACTCTCATTAGTCCTTATTCTAATTCTAATCTCCGTGAGAAAGAATAAGGCAGAGCTCTGGGCTTAGAGGCCCTGCTTACACCGAGGCCTGGGTTTGATTTGCAGCAATGAAATATATTAAGGCCCTGGGAGAAAGTATTTGCATAACATACAGGAGTCATTTGCATTTCCTCCTACAATGGCCATTTGCTTATTTGAGTTGCAAGAGTTTGTTAGAGATAGTTGTGTAGAAAGACAGTGGTCTTCCACTCTGTCCCAGACTCTCTGAGGGCCAGGTCCCAGATCCTCCTAGGGCTGGGGTCCCAGTTGATAGAGGTTGCCAGCAACACCAGAAACTCTGAGTCCCCTGAGAACATTCTTTCTTCTTTCCACATAGTTTATACTGTTGGGGTTTGCTGCTGCTGTTTGGTGGATTGGTTTTATTCTTGATTTTGGTTTTATTTTGCTTTTTTTCTGGAGACAGGGTCTCACTATGTAGCCCAGGCTGGCTGCAAAGCCAGAGATCTGCCTGTCTTTGCCTCCCCAGTGATGAGATCAAAGGTATGCAGTGCTGCACCTGGCCTAGTTATTTATTTTAGACGGGGGTCTCATGTAGCCCAGGCTAGTCTTGACCTTACTGTGTAGCCAAAGATTGCCTTGAATTCTGATCCTCCTGCCCCCATTGCTTAAATAAGGATTCCAGGTGTGAATATGTTTGGTTCATCTCTCTCTCTCTCTCTCTCTCTCTCTCTCTCTCTCTCTCTCTCTCTCTTCTTTCTTGCCATCTCAAATTTGTCATCAGTGTTTTAAAATAGGTTTTGTTTTTTGGGTTATATTTTTATTGTTAATTATGTGTGTGTGCACATACAAGCATGTGGGCGGGGTTTTGTGCACATAGGTATATTTCCCACAGAGACTACAGACCTCTGGTCCAATGATGTTCCTGGTCCATCTTCTCCGACTGGTGGCTGAGTCTGTGAGTGAGCCAGCAAGCAGCCTTCCTTCACTGTTTCAGATCCCTGCCCCCATTTGAATCAGTGATGACTGTGACCTGCAGGCTGAAATAAACTTTTCCTCCCTGAAGATGCTTCTGCTAAGAGTGTCTTCCCAGCAGCAGAATGGAAACAGAACACGGACCAAGTGAGTGTAGAAAGTGATGCAGAGAGACACAAGTTGTCTGGAAACACGGCCTGGGAGGTTAGCAGGGGCAAATAATGGTTATGTCACCAAACATGATGACACCGCCATTCCCCCGTAGTGCTTCTACTGTTGGACCTGAGGAAAAATCATTACCACTCCTGTCTGATTAAAGCAAGCTGTATTTAGAAGGGCAGAAGGAACTGGCCAGACAACCGTCTCCCCTAAGTCAGGTTTCAGGGAGCAGCCCCTCACTGGCCTTTGAGGTCCCCTTTATAGGAAGGGTCAGGGGTGATAGAAAACAGCCGTGAGATAATTGGCTGTTAGCACCTGGACAGAGGGGGTAGACTCAGGGCTCAAGGCAACCTGTGGAACAGAGAAGTGCAAGAATACGTAATGCGGGAGGGCATCATCAGGGCATCAGGGAAGACCCATCTTCTTAATCAAGAGGGCAAGCATGTGCCACAGGTGCAGGAGTGTAGCAAGGCAAAGGAGTGGACAATGGGGTCACAAGTTCAGCACTGGTTAAAAGACATGGTTTTCAGGTTAAGTAAGACTTAGGAAATAGAAACTTAGTCTTTAAGGTATAAAGACTTAATAACAAGGTGGCTCCTTAACAACAATGAGGCTCCTGTTTTGGTTTTACAGCAGCTTATTTGTAGAGGTGGAATCCCCCAGTGAGGGGCTGGGGTGTGGCTCAGTGGTAGAGCCCCTGCCTAGAATCCCCCAGTGAGGGGCTGGGAGTGTGGCTCAGTGGTGCATCCCCTGCCTAGAATCCCCCAGTGAAGGACTGGGGGTGTGGCTCAGTGGTAGAGCCCCTGCCTAGAATCCCCCAGTGAGGGGCTAGGGTGTGGCTCAGTGGTAGAGCCCCTGCCTAGAATCCCCCAGTGAGGGGCTGGGGGCGTGGCTCAGTGGTATAGCACTCTGAATCTCATGTTTAGGGAGCTACCAGGTATGAGCTGGAGCAGGCCAAGGAGCCCATTTCCCATCAGAGATACCCATGATGTTGCACCTTGCTCTCCAGGATCCCTGGTACATTCATTTATCTAATGAGAAACTCGAACTCTGCATCCAAAGTTCATAGTTGAAGAAAAGGAAATTATGGAGAATTGCCTGGCATGTGATCTGGGACTTCCTGTCTAATACAGATGTGTGTGGAGGTACCCATTGGACTGTGCTAGTAACATGACTTTTCATCTGGTTCTGGCTGCTCAGCTTCATTTATTCCTTGGAAAATCTCCAAGCTGCCCAATATCTTATCATTAGGACCCTAAATAAGCCAAACTTGGCTTTGGTTGCTGCAATTAAGAGCCAGCAGTCTAGGCCTGCCCTGCTGTGATAAACTAAGGACATCTGCACTGTGCAGAGAGTAATGAACCCATTAGCTGTCGGAAAAAGAAGACAAGATTAAAACAGCATAGAGATGCTGCCAGACAGCCGTGCATGGGTCAGCTCTCCCAAATCACATGACACTGAGTGTGCACGCAATGCAGTTGGGGTGAGGTTGGTGGCCAAGCCCTGTTTCTTTATTCAAGAGAACAGCGTGGGGTGGGGGCATGGCTGGACAAAGTGTGGCACGTTGCCAGTCATGATAGTGTTAAATCTGGAAATTGTGAGGAGGAAGACCAAATCCCTGACTATCTAGGTTAAGCCAGTTTTATTTTAGAGTTACACCCCAGACTGGCCAGCCAGCTGTCTCAACCTAAGTCAGGATTTTAGAGAGCAGCCCCAGATGTGAGAAAGACAAGGTTTTTATATCTCGGGGTTAGGGGGTTTCCAAATGGGGACTCTGGTGGGCAAAACAGGCGAGGTCACAGAAGCAGAACATGAGCATGACAAGTTAGTCATGATGACCTCCGGAGCACAGGCATGGCTGCCATTCCTGGAGCAGGCAGTGCAGAACATCTGTAGTTAAGGTTACAGGTGGGGCATAGCCCAATCCTTGAGGAACAGAGGTTTAATCACAAACAGCAATGAGCCAAGTTTGTCTCATACTCTAAGATGCTTTTTAAGCCTAAAATGAAGAGAGGCTAGTTATTCAGTAACACACACCTTTAATCCTAGCACTCAGGAATTATATGCAGGAAGATCTAGATTAGTTCAAGGCCAGGGGAAATGGGGGATGGCGAGATGGGGTTACAGGATAGAGGGTAGGGAGATGGGTTGGGCAGTCCCTGACACCCAAGGAACTGGAATGTTTGTTGCAGTCTCTTGTTTGGAGAAACAAAATGCCTAACTGCTGCTGTCTAGAAAGAAAGTTTGTCTTCCCCAAAAGGTTTTCACACAGTTCTGACAGCTTATCCAAAAACTTTGTAGGAAAGGGGGAGCCAGACTGTGATACACCGGTGATGGACCAGTGACAGACAGGACCACACTCTAAACCAAGCCTGCTTTGTTACACACACTTCTTGCCATCTATTTAGAACTAAACCTCATGAAGGACCCCTAAGAAGATGGACAGGGGACATCATTGGTCCCCTTTATTCCTCTTCCCAATGTAGGCACACTGAATAAACAGCCTTTCTCTGCTTTTTGCTGTCACTTGTTGCTTGGGTTGGCCTATGGTGGGTAAATGGCAGGCTCTAGTTGGGTGGCGCTGCCAGGTTCGAGGTTTTCACACTATGAACTGATAGCATTAGCTGTGCTGCTTTGTTACTGTCCGCTTGACACTTATGTAGACACGTGTGGGAAGAGGAACCTCAACTGAAAAAATGCCTCCATGGGCCATTCTGTGAGGACATTTTATTGACTAGTGATTGACATGAGAGGCCCAGCATACTGTGGGTTTACCACCGCTGGGTCCATGTTTCAGGGCTCTATAAGAAAGAGGGCTTAACAAGGCATGGGGAGCAAGCCAGTAAGCAAGAAAGCAGTATTCCTCCGTACCTTCTGTTTTAGCTCCTGTCTCCAGGTTCCTCTCTTGAGCTCCTGTCCTGATGTCCTTCTGTGAGGGTCTGGGACATAGAAGTGAAAGCCAAATAAACTTTTCCTCCCCAAGTTGGTTTTGGTCATGATGCTTCTCTCAGCACTAGAAACCCTAACTAAGGTATTAACTGTGCATATTTATCCTTGCTTTTAACTTCACTGGATGATGTGTGTCCAGCCCAGTCCTGCAGCCGTTCAGTTTCAAATAAACACACAGAGGCTTATATTAATTGTAAACTTCTGACCTTTGCTCAGGCTCATTACTAACTAGCTCCTATAACAAAATTAACCCTTAATTCTTGTCTATGTTTAGCCATGAGGGTTGTTACCTTTTCTCTTAAAGCATTCTCATCTTGCTTCCTCTGTATCTGACTTGTGAATGCATCTTTGCCTTTACATCCCAGAATTCTCCTTCTCTAGTTGCCCTGCTTATATTTCCAGCCTGGCTATTGGCCACTTAGCATTTTATTAAAGCCATATGAGTATCAACTCTTTACAGTGTATAAGAGCATTATCCCACAGCATACATGTGTGCTTAGAATAACTAAAGAAAAATATGTGTGTGTATGTGTGCTACACCTCATCTGTCGTGTGATATAAAGAAGGAGAGAGGAGGCTCATGAAACAGCGAACCTTTAAATATTGACTACATAAGCAGGTTACTGATCATTCAGGGACTCTGGAGCCTGTTTCTCCTAACAGTCTGGAGCAGGGGCAGAAGCAAGGTTTATATGCACAAACATTTGTTGCCAAGTTACAGTTACATTTTTTCACAGAGCAGAATTCAGAGGTTAGGGCTTTCCTCCTGTGCTCCATCATTGTCAGCTGACACAAATGCAAGCTTTTCAGTCCAACCAATCAGATTCATTTGTTCCTTCTGTTGTTAGGCACAGCCATGAGAACTTCAGATACATAATGACTATGTCTATGGTTTAGGGGGGAGGTTGGTCAGCCATTGGAAAGTTCTCAGCTCCCCTAGGGTTTGAGAACCTGAACTTTATTTCACTCTACATTTAAAATGGAGTCTGAAGTCAAAATGTCTGTGCTTAGGACAAGGTCTTTTGCCTGCCCTCATCATGTGTACATACATATAGGTGCCCTTGGAGGCCATAGAGATTGTCTATTAGCTTGACTAATAGGCAATTGGGAGTCATTGGATGTGGATGTTGAGAACTGATCTCAGGTCCTAATTATGGAGCAATTGCATCTCCCCAGCTCTGGTCGGGGTGGGATATATCTTATACATGTATATTGTATCCTCAAAATTTTTTTCTTAGAAAAATGTGCTGGGTAGTAGTGGCACACGTCTTTAATCCCAGCACTCAGGAGGCAGAGGCAGGCAGATCTCTGAGTTTGAGGCCAGCATGGTCTACAAAGCAAGTTCCAGAACAGCCAGGGCTACACAGAGAAACAAAGGTACAAAAACAAAACAAAAAGATATATTTAAAATGTTTTTTATGTGTGTGAATGTATGCCTGCATGTGTCTATGTATACCACATGCGTGGGTGGTACCCTTGAAGGTCAGAAGAGGGCCTCGGGTTCCTTGGGACTGGAGTTACAAGTGGGTCTGAGTTGTCATGTGGGTGCTGGAAATTGAACTCTGGTTGTCTAGAAGAGCAACCAGTCTTATCTGCTGAGCCATCTCTCCACCCCATCCTGTGGATAGTTATCTTTTACCCTTTGTTTCTATGGTACTTCAGGATGCACACTTGCCTTTCCATAGGCAAGTGTTTTGAAATAATCTTTTTTACACTCTGAAGGTTTGTCTTTGCCAAGGTGCCCTCTGATTGGTTTAATAAGAGACTGACTGGCCAAAAGCAAGGCAGGAAGAGGTTAGGTGGGAAAGTCAAACTGAGCGAATACTGGGAGGAGGAAGGGTGGAGTCACCGGAGTCATCAGGATGTGGAGAAAAGCAAGATGAACATGCCATGCCGAATAAAGGCACCAATGTGGTAGAGCATCGATAAGAAATATGGGCTAATTCAAGTTGTAAGAGCTAGTCAGTAACCAACCTAAGCCATCAGCCAGCATTTATAATTAATGTTAAGTCTCTGTGTGGTTATTTGGGAGCTGCCTGGCATGACAAAGCTGACTAGATGGACAGAAAAGTCTGCCTACAGGCAAGTGTTCATTTTCTGATCTATGTCTCCAGCTCAGAACGTTTTTTTCACAGTAACAATGGATCTGCCGGGAAGGTGAGTTTTCCATGCTGCTGGACACCCAGTGTCCCATCCCAGACATTCCACTGCCATTGAAAGCCATTAATGAGTATCCCTCTTCCACTCAGTATTATATCCCACCCTTGCTCCCTGCCCCTGTTCATTCACTGGGTGTGTTTCTGCATCCTAACATGGCCATAGGAGCCAATGTGACTTGAGTCCTGCTGACTGCCTGAACCTCAATCTCATATCACTGCCCTTATTCAGGGTCCTCATGACCATTCTGGCCTCCTTAGCTGCTTTGGACACACCCTAGTTTATTCAGAACTTGCTGTCCCTATGCTGTAGATGTCTCCAGACAGCCTCTAGACCCTACCTCACATCCTCTGATATGTTTGAATGTGGACTGTCCCTCCCAGGTTCATGGGTTCGAGTACTTGGCACTCAGTGAGGAATGCTATTTGGGGGGTTGTAAAGTGATCAAGGTGTGGATCATGGTTTGCAAAGTTGTGCCACTACCCTGGGCCTCTATTTCAGTCCCTTTACTGCTTCCGGGTGGGCCATGCTGGAAGCAAGTTCCTGCAGCCCTAAACCGACCCCTCCTGTTGCCTTGCCTTTCCCACCATGATGAACTGTACCATCTGAACTGTGAGTCAGAACGAAGTCCTCCCCACATAATCAGCTGCTGTCCATGTCAGTGTTCTGCTGTAGGAACAAGAAAAGCAGCCATTGCTTTCTCCTTGTTGGCAGGTGATGCAGTGGACTACTCCTCCATGGGGCCGTTCTGGGCAGTGCTGCTTTCTCCCTGCCCACTGCATTTCCAGCTTCATGCCCAGTTCATATGTTGCCCATCTTGCTTCAATAGAAAGTCAGCTACAGGAAATCAACCCTCATTCATGGACCTGTTAGTGTTGGAGAATGGGGTCCCCGGGGTACTGATGGAAGGGCTCATGTATGAACGTTCCCCTCTCCTCTGCAGCCCTGCTTTATATGCTGCCTGCTCTTTCCACCAAACATTTCTCATCGGATCTTCGCTGACATATGCCAATGGACCTGTGTCTCCCTCCTCCCCACAGCTGTTTTGCTTAATCATTTCAACCGAGTCGTGCTGGGTGTCCTACATTGGCCTCAAATCATACTTCTCCTGCCGTGGCCCCCCAGGTTCTGGGATGTCAGGTGTATATCACCACCTGAAATCACCACCTGAGTGTTCTCATGGGACTCAGAGTTTCTGGTGTTGCTGGCAACCTCTATCAACTGGGACCCCAGCCCTAGGAGGATCTGGGACCTGGCCCTCAGAGAGTCTGGGACAGAGTGGAAGACCACTGTCTTTCTACACAACTGATCTCCAACAAACTCTTGCAACTCAAATAAGCAAAGGGCCATTGTAGGAGGAAATGCAAATGACTCCTGTATGTTATGCAAATACTTTCTCCCAGGGCCTTAATATATTTCATTGCTGCAAATCAAACCCAGGCCTCGGTGTAAGCAGGGCCTCTAAGCCCAGAGCTCTGCCTTATTCTTTCTCACGGAGATTAGAATTAGAATAAGGAATAATAAGAGTAATGAATTTATGTGCCAGCCTGTCTGAGCAACCATGCCTAGTTAGATTCCTGGCATTTCTACAAGGATTGTCTGAGACCGGACCTTGACAAAAATACCTCTCTCCAGGGATAAGGACATGGGGATTAGAAGTATAGTAAAGAATATGAAGACACTAATGAAATGAATAAAACCAAGAAACATATAGGATAGTATCGGGAGGGAATTTCCGTGAGTACTGAAATTCGCCAACGTTTAATTTCCAACTGCTTAAAATAAAAAAAAGTCAGAGTAATAAAAAAAATTGCATTAACATGATACAAGGAAATGAACATACCAATTGAATGTCACTGGCTACATCCATAGTTAAATGTCGGGAACTACAGACCCTCAGAGCTTGAATTTTCTGTGACTCCCTTGCCTGCCAGAGTAAACAACATGTTTTTACATGCTTGCACTTGCTCTGGGCATGAGACCCTCATGAGTTCCTGATAACAGGGGAGTAGTTTCTGGTGGGCTTGCAGCTAAAAAATCCTAAGAGAAAGGGCGTGGCCATTATTCAAGGACAGCCCTATATAAACTGCCCTGAACACAATAAAAGGGGCATTCTTGTTTCAAGGATACCTGTGTCTCTGTCTTTGTGTGTGTGCTTTTCAATCTCCAGTCCCTTACCTGACTTGTGAATGGTTGCGTGGTAGACAGGTGGTACTGTCCAGGCGTTGCTGGAGGCCCCCAGAGAGCTTGGGAACTAGGGATCCCTGAGAGATCACCCTCAGGAATGGTGAGGGTGAATTGAAGATGGGTATGTGTCTATGTGTTTTTTCATCCCTAGACCCTTGCCCGATAGTGGTTCTGGGCCGTGCAGGCACCACAGGAGTTCTGAGATTGGGAACTAGGATGCTCTGAAGGATGGCCTCGGAAGGCTTGCCAGCAAATAAGAGATTGATGGTGAGGGTGGATTGAAGATGGATGCCAGTAATTCTGTTCAAGTATTGACCTGTCAATTGATAGTTCTTTTAGAGAAACAGGACACTGCTATTCTCTCTCTCTCTCTCTCTCTCTCTCTCTCTCTCTCTCTCTCTCTCTGTGTGTGTGTGTAAGAAAAGTAAGCCATGTAAAAATGAATAAATGCAAAACAGACATTTTATTGTATGGGCTGCTAAAATAAATCAGTATCTGTAAACACTTCTAAAAATGCTTTGCTCAACTAACAGCAGGATTCAGTTTGGAGAGAACTATGCTCAAATTTCCTAAATGATTGTTTGCTGAAGGTTGTGGGAAATTCATTGGGATGCTGGAGGATGTCCAGGACAGAGAGCCCCTGGATCTGTGCAGAGGAGATCCAGAAGGGGAAAAAAGGCCCCATTTGGATTCCTGAATGGCTTGTGTGTCCTGTGGATGATTCTACTGACCATCAGTCATGGCCAACAACTGTCAGGTGAACAACATGACTGCCCCTGCTTTCCGGGCTCTAGGCTTGGTACCTATCCAAGTGAATCAGCTGGTGCTGAGCCATCCCCACTGAGAGTTCGAGAACACTGCAGCTGTAGTGATCACTATTGTCACCTCTGCAACTTCCACAGCAACTGGAATTGCCATCAGCCAGACAGTTGCTCTGGCTATCTTCAAATGTGATTATATCATTCATATGGAAATGAGCCTGTTTGCTGGGGCATTTTCCAACTTATTGATACCATTTTTCTGCTACACCCATGCCAGTCCAGAATTTTAGAATAATTCAATAGGAAAGAAGGAGCTGTTGGGGACTGCAGACCCTCAGACCCTGAATTTTCTGTGACCCCTTGCCTGCCTTAGTAAACAACATGTTTTCCTATGCTTGCAGCTGCTCTGGGCATGAGACCCTTGTGAGTTCCTGATGGCAGGGGAGTGGTTTCTGGTGGGCTTGCAGCTGAAAAATCCCAAGAGCTAGGGCATGGCCATTATTCAAGGACGGCCCTATATAAACTGCCCTGAAACACAATAAAAGGGGGAATTCTTGTTTCAAGGATGACCCGTGTCTCTGTCTCTTTGTGTTTCAATCTCCAGCCCCTTGCCCACCTCATGAACCATTGCATGGTATACAGGCTATACGGTACAGGTGGACTGTACAGTTAAAGATTTTGTTGCTAGAACAAAACAAGTCATCAAGTCATGCTCACACCCTAGGCCAAACACTCTGTAGGAAAACCACTCCCTAGGTGGAATCTCAAGTTATCTCCATAAAGGGAGCTGGAACTTTGTTGAATCCTTAGACTTTTGTTTGAGGTAGGAACAGATCTACTTCTCTATTCCTGGAGCACAAGGTCTGGCAATTAGCCACACGGGTTGACAATAACCTTTAGAGAGCAGAACTCTCTGAACATCTAGGTAGGACCTTTGGTTAAGGTAGAAGCACAATAACCTTGAAGGAATTAGATGTAAGTTCTAACTCTCTGATCTTTGGTCAATGAGAAAATAGAGTCATAATTTTGGGCCTCCACAGAGGATATTTTAGAATAAGATTGACATTAAATAGTGAACTTGAGGAGTGTTGGGTCCTAAAATTGTGCAAATAACAGGAAGCAGACCACTGAGGTCTATTAACCAGAAGCAACGTTGTTATAAAAACACCACAGGGAAACAAAAAACTTCTAACTAGTTAGGGCCACAGAGTTATTGGGCTCTGTGACCTGACCTGACGAGGGGCTATACACTTCTTTTTATAGCCAAAGGTTATACCCAGGTCAGAGTGTACATGTGGGGATCTACAACATCCTGGGAATGCATTCCTATGATTAGGGTCTACAACTCCTGTGGAGTGCACCCTTGATGCCATGATTCACAACCCCTGATTGCAGGGTGTTAGTTCAAGATGTCTACATAGCCTGGGCCTGTCCTGACTGCTTTCCAGTATCTGGGAAAAAGTAGGGAGAAGGGTCAGGTAGCTTGTTTTAAGGCCATTATCAGGTTATGGCATATGATTTTTCATATCCCTGGGCTCTTCAGAAATAGTGTGTGTTTTGTAGTAAGGGGAGGCTGTTATTCTCTAAAGCAGTGGGTATCCTGAGCAGGGCAGGGACTGGTAGGAGACCACTGTAGGGGGAAGGGAGCTAGCTTAGTCCCAAAATAACCATACAGAAACTGTATTAATTAAATCACTGCTTGGCCCATTAGCTCTAACTTCTTATTGGCTAACTCTTATATTAATTTAACCCATTTCTATTAATCTATATATTGCCATGTGGCAGTGGCTTACCGGGTAAAATTCCCAGTGTCTGTTGTTGCAATGAGGGGCTCGGACTGCGTTCCCAGCGCAGGGCCCCTTGTGCCATCCGGCTCCCGGTGCGTACCTGAAATAATTACACGGAAACTGTATTCATTGAAATACTGCCTGGCCCATTAGCTCTAGCCTCTTATTGGCTAACTCTCACATATTTGTTTAACCCATTTCTAATAATCTGTGTGTCACCACGAGTCATGGCTTACTGGGAAAGATTCAGCGTGTGTGACCTGGCGGGCTTCATGGTGGGCGGCTCTCTCTGGCTCTGTCCCCTTCCCAGCATTCTCTTCTCTTTATCCTGTCTATCTAAGTCCTGCCCTATCAGAAGGCCAAGGCAGATTCTTTATTAACCAATAAAAGCAACCCAAATACAGAAGGACCCTCCTACACCAGTCTGTTTTCTGTGGCTCCATGGCTTCTTCCTCTGACTCTGCCCTTCTTCCTTCCAGCATTCAGTTCTGTCTTCCCTGACTACCTAAGTTCTGAGGGTGTTTTTTTTTTTGAGGGTGTTCATGGCGACCTTTCAGGAGGTCTTGGTCCATGAAACCCTATTCACCTGGAAGCAATCCACAGGTTCTCATCTTCTGTGAAAACAAAAGAACCTCTTTTACCAAGCAACATGTTCTTAGATCCAAATTCTGAAGTCAAGATACCTTTATAATATACATTAGTAGCCCATACAATGAAATATCTCTCTGTACTTAGCTCCTTCACAGTCAAAAAATTCAAAGAAAACACAATAATATACATAATCCAGACTCTGTGAATTTTCTATTTTTATGTGGCTTATTATTCTTTACTCTGTTTAATCTATGACTATCTGTACTCTGTCTCCTTAGAGACTTTACCCTTTCTTTGTAAAGCATTAACTTTATTTTATGACTCTCTATACTCTTTTTCTTCTCTCTTCCAAACCTACCTACATTTATCCAACACTGTGACCCATTTAGAGGTCTTTTATGTCTGAATCTGTCCTACTGTGTATCTGTAATTCTTTACTGTCCAGGAGCACTTCTTAAAATGCTAAGCACTTCTTAAAACTTAAGCTGCCTCATTTATATGGGAAATATGGCAGTGCCTGCTTGCCCTACCCAGTCCAGCATGGTGGAGCCACTTGTGCCTCTGAGCCACACATACCACCCCACTTCCAGGCACACAGCTGCTCCAAGTTGCCACAAGCAAGCCGCAGCACTCTGCTCACAAATCCCATCCAAATACTTGGTCTCCCGAAAAAGCCAGAGGTCTTGCTGTCAGCATAGCCCAGAAAGCTGACATTTTAAAACAGCCACGACATTTTTCCTGCTATGGCTGAATCAGGAAATCCTCTCCCAAAGGAGCCATGCCTCTGCCTGCCTCTAGCAAACAGAGTACACCCAAGAAAATGCTGCTACCAAACCATGCTTAACTCTGTTTTTTTCGTTTGTCTTTTTTTTTGTCCTTTTTATGCTTTTCTAAATCCAGGTTTCACATGGATTTAGTTCACCATGTTGGTGAGCCAATTGGGTGCCAATTTTTTGGAGGAGAGCCGCTTGGCCGCTTGTTCATTTCCTGGCCACACAGACCCCTGAAATAATCACACAGGAATGGTATTATTTAAAGCACTGCTTGACTCATTAGCTCTAGCTTCTTATTGGCTAATCCTTACATATTAATTTAACCCATTTCTATTAATCTGTGTATCATCACGTTGCAGTTTGCAGTGGCTTACCGGGGAAAATTCCCAGCATTTGTCTCCAGTAGCTCCATGGTGTCTCTCTCACTCTGCTTTCTTCCTCCCAGAATTCAGTTCCATCTCCCTGCCTACCTAAGTTCTGCACTATCAACAGGTCAAGGCAGTTTCTTTATTCATTAAATAACAAAAGCAACACATAGACAGAAGGACCTCCCACACTATTTCCCCTTTTCTGTTTAAAGTAAAAAGAAGGCTTTAACATAGTAAAATTGTTGCAAGAATTACAGTTACAATATTTATATCTACTTTATTTTTTATTACAACTAAGGAAAACTATAACTATAAAATAGCGTGTGTTTTGTAGTATGGGGAGGCTGTTATTCTCTAAAGCAGTGGGTGACCTGAGCGGGGCAGTGATGGGTAGGAGATCACAGTGGGCCAGGGGCCTCAGTGGGTCCTCTTGGTGAATGGGAGACTATAGCAGGTGAGAGACAGACATATATGCCATGAAGAGAGAGTTTGGGTATAGAGTTTATTTAGTGGGTTGTGGAAGGGAAGGGGAGAGGGAGAGGGGTCAGAAGAAAGGGAGTGGGGAGAAAGAGAGAGGCAGCAGCCACTCCTTTAGAAGAGGGACCGGAAGAGAAAGTGCAGGCTGAATGAGGCGGGGGGGGGAGTGGGCAGGGCTTGTCTCTTAAAGGGACAGGATAGTCCATTACATTCCCATCTCTTTCTTATAATAAAAATATGTGAAGTTAGGTACAGCAGGTTAAAGGAATTGGGATGGTGGATTTTCATGACTGCTTTCTGCTTATTTGTGGGCATTGTCTTGGGGGGAAACTGAAAAGGCTGGGTGCTGATCACATCCTGGGGTAGGGTTTGTGGTATGGAACTGTCCAGTGTCTCTTATACCTAGAAAGATATTGGCAGAACTGAGGACAAAGTTAAGTTTAGAAAGAAAAAAAATCAAGACCAGGGAATTGAGAAGCGGTGTAACTGACCTGCTTAAGAGGGATCCTTTAATTTTGTTCCCTGGAAATTACAAGATTTTTTTTTTGTTTGGTTTGTGAAAACATAAGCTTTAAACAGCAGCATATTTATACCAGAATGACTGTGACAGATGTTTATGAATAATGAAAGTATCTTTAAGACTGTGAAAGGCCACATGAGAGAGAATTTTGATAACTTGTATCTTACTGAAATTTGGTGAGGCTCTCTTTTTAAACTGATAAAAACTCTCAGCTGTCAAACTGCACAGAGATCTTTGAGAAGGATAAAATTTTACTTGAGTTATTGATTAAAAAAGACAGGAACTTACTTGTTTGGCACCTAAAGCCACTCCTCAGGGTCATCCATTATCATTGAGGGTCGTATTTGACTTTTGCTGTTTAACGCAATGCCTGACAGGCTTTAGAAGATCTTGTGGGTTAGAAATCTGTAGGAAGACGAGTCTACCTTTACCTGAGCAAGTAGGCTGTCAATTCCAGTAATTCTGCCCACTGTCTGGAGATCTTCAGTTTAGATGAAAGGCAGTTTTTCCCAGTGGTCAGTGCTTGGCAGTTGATAGAGCGAATTGCAGATGGATGTTGTTTTGTGCCCATCTGTCTTCTGTCTTCTTCATAGGAATTAGTGATACAGCTAGGAGTCAACCTCTCTCTCTCTCTCTGTTATGAAAAGTATTCTAAGCTTAAGCATTTAAATGCCATATTTTCCAGATCTCTGAGCAGTTGAGAGCTGTTTATCAGCTATAGATGAGTTATAACTACAGTATAGAATTTGCCTGGAGAGCTGAGTCCAAGCTTGACTCTACTGGCTCTCAATTAACAGGTAAAATTTATACCTGTAAACTACAAAGAAGAAAAAAACTTCTTGCAATAGAATGCTAATGGTAGAACTGACAATAGTAGAGAACAGCTTGATATATTTTAAAGCAGGGTTGGATCAAATATACTGTATTTTTGTAAGAGATTTAAGAGTACATACCAATTCAAAACATGAGACAATGTTTTCTTAGTCTGGAACAAGATGTAATGGACAGACAGTTATAACATTTAACAGGAAACATATGTAGGTTTACACCCAGTTGAATTAAGTTTTATACACATTTTACAGAGAGTTAAAGCTAACTTATGTTTATACATAGTTAAGTCACATGTATGCACACACACATATCAAACAGGAGTTGGGCAAAGTGGTTGCTTTTGATGAGTCCTACCAAACGCATGCCACTGCATAAAACATGCGTATAACAGAGTCAATAAGATGAATTTAGAGACAAAATATAAGAAAACAGTGGGACTAGCCAGGGAATACCTCAGTATAGATGGCGGGACTTGGTCACTTCACCTGGCCCTCAGTTAAGATGGTGGTGAGGTCACCTGACCTTTGTCAGAATGGCAGCAGTCACATGTTGTATGTAGAAAACATATTTTTTGGAGCCACGGGAGTTTTAAATATAATAACAAGAGAGACACAGAGGTCATGTAGAACACACATTTGAAACAGAATTACATCTGTGTGGCCACACCATTTACACAGTCCTTGACACATGAAGTAGAGAGGAAATTTTCTGAGCACCGTAAGCTGCTGTGTCACTGAGCTGCCACACCACCAGCTGTGGTGGGGAGCAAAGGCTGAAACTGGAATCAGTTGCCTTGTGAATACGACTAATCTTGTCGGTTTCTGTGGGACCAGCAACAGTGGTAGCAGAGACAGAATAGGAGGAATTGGAGCTATAAAAGAGCATTTACAGGAGTGTGGGAAAAGAGTTGTCCAGGGAAAGGAAAAACAGACAGGTGTGAGATGCTGGCAGGCAGGTAGGAATGGGGTTGCCCAGAGAAAGGAAAATCAGAGCCAACAGGACACTGACAGAACATTTATAGGCCAGTGGCTGATAGTTTTTGAGGGTTTGTTGAAAATAGCTGAAAATGTGAAAACTGCGAAAACAGCACAAACCCCAAGGCTCGGTAGCGGGACATCTCCCACAATGGTATGGTAAAAAAAAAAAGCCACAAAAATTCTAACGGCTGGAAGGCCAGTCATATTTCTAACTACGGGAAACAACCAGAGGTGAATGTCAGTGCAAGCTGACTTGGAGAAGGGAATCTTACCATTTGAAGCGATGGAAAGTGGTCCAAGCCCAGGCTCCCCAAGTGACCTCAGACAGCCTGCCTGTGGGTGGGAGTGAACATGGAGAGACTCTGGCCAAGTCATGCATCAATGTTATTCTCTAAAGTGGCAGGTGTCCTGAGCATGTCAGTGTCAGATGG
>PVIU01028519.1:0-18831 GCA_004026605.1 Ondatra zibethicus | reverse complement strand
AAACCCAGAGATCTGGCTGCCTCTGCCTCCCGAGTGCTGGGATTAAAGGATTACACCATCACCACCAAGTTAGAACAATCTTTGTAGGGTTCACTTGGGACTTTGCTGACCATATATGCTTATGTAAGGCCATGAAGGAAGGAAGGAAGGAAGGAAGGAAGGAAGGAAGGAAGGAAGGAAGGAAGGAAGGAAGGAAGGAAGGAGGGAAGGAAGGAAGGAAGGAAGGATGGATGTGAGAAAATGGATGAAACTGTAGGTTATCATGTTAAACAAGTCAATTCAGAAAGACATGCCATATTTTCTCTCATATATAGAATCTAGATTTAAAGTATGTGTGTGTAGCATAGTTTAATTGGTAGAGAGTTTGCATGAGGCCCTGGTTTCAGTTCTCAGCCCTAAACATTCTCAGCATCCTTTTAAAAAAATAATTTATTTATTTTTATCTTATATGCAGTTTTGTTTTGCCTATATGTATGTCTGTGTGAGGGTATCAGATCTTGGAATTACAGACAGTTGCTAACCACCATGTGGGTGCTGGGAATTGAACACACGTCCTCTGGGAGAGCAGCCAGTGCTCTCAACCACTGATCAACTCTCCAGCCCCATTCTCTACATTCTTAAGCTATGCAAATTCAATGCTAGCCTGGGATAAATTAGATAAAAAATAAAGTTAAAAAAAAAGTGGCCGGCTGGTTGTGGTGGCACATGCTGATAGGATTTGCTCAAGGAGGCAGGAGGATCACAAATTTGAGGCCACCCTGGGCAACACAGTTAAAAAGCCGGATGGTGGTGGTGCACGTCTTTAATCCCAGTACTCGGGAGGCAGAGGCAGGCAGATCTTTGTGAGTTTGAAGTCAGCCTGGTCTATACCAGGACAGACTCCAAAGCTACCCAGAGAAACCCTCTTTCAAACAAACAAACAAACAAACAAACAAACATAAAAGGGGGTTGACTGGAGAGGTGGTTCAGTGGTTAAGATCACTAGCTGCTCTTCCAGAGGACCTGGGTTTGAGTCCTTGTTCCACATAGTGGCCCACAACCATCTGCAACTTCATTTCCAGGGGATCTGATACCATCTTCAGACTTCCACAGACACCAAGCATTCATGTGGTGCACACTTATATATGCAGGCCAAACACACATGAAAATAAATTGAATAAACTCAATAAATTAAAAAAGAATGAGATATAAAAACATAAAGAGACCAGGGAATGGGGGAAAGGGAAGGATAATGGCGTATGATACATATTTATGAAAAAGTCATAATGAAACCCATTCTTTTGTAAAATGGATACATGCTACTTAAAAATTATATAACATTCAAGAAGATACCATCTGTAACTGGAACAAGTTAAAAAAAAATCAACTAGTTGCTGGACGGTGGTGGTGCACCTTTAATCCCAGCACTGAGGAAGCAGAGGCAGGCGGATCTCAGACTTTGAGGCCAGCCTGTTCTACACAGTGAGTTCCAGGACTCAGACAGAGATGGTTTAGTGTGATGGCACTGAGTAAGATCCTGTTTCATAATAAAAGGTAAGCTGAGCAGGTTAAGTCGGCATTTGGGAGGCAGAGACTGGCAGATCTTTATGAATTTGAGGTCAGTTTTGTCTGCATAGAGAGTTCCAGGCCAGCCTGGATCTACTAAGCAAGATCCTGTCTCAAAACAAACAAAAATCAGCTGGACAGTGGTGATGCACGTCTTTAATCCCAGCACTTCAGAGGCAGAGGCAGGTGAATCTCTGTGAGTTAGAGGCCAACCTAGTCTCCAGAGCTAGTTCCAGGACAGCCAGAGCTGTTAAGCAGAGAAACCCTGTCTCAGGGGGGAAAACAAAAATACCTAAAAAGTCAAATTAAAAAGTAACAAGAAGACTAGGTATATAATTTAGTGGTAGTACTCTTGCCTAGCATGCAAATGCTCCTAGGTTAAATCCCCAGTACCACCAAGAGAAAAAACAGAGGAGAAATGGTAAATTAGCAAACAACAATGTTAAGACAGCTATTATTAATCCTAGCACTTGGGAGGTACAGGCAGGAAGATCAGGAGTTTAAAAGTCACGTTTAGTTACATAGAGAGTTCAAGGCCACCCTGGGTTACGTAAAGTCCTGTCTCAAAAACAAAACAAAACAAAAACAAAACCTTCAAACCTGTATTTTTATGTGTATGGGTATTGTGCCTACATGTATTTCTGTGCACCATGTAGATGCCTGGTGCCCTTAGAGGCTAGAATAGGGTATTGGATTCCTTGTAATTGGAATTACATATGAGTATGAAATGCCATATGGGTGTTAGGACTCAAAAGTAGTGTCCTCTGAAAGTGCAGCCAGTGCTTTTAATTGCTGGGCTATCTCTCCAGCCCATATAACAGCTTCTGAATGGAGAACTTTTAATGTAATTTCATAACTGGACAGTAGTGCCACATACCTTTACTCCCAGCATTTGGGAGGCAGAGGCAGGTGGATACCTGTGAGTTTGAGGCCAGCCTGTTCTACAGAACAATTTCCAGGAAATCTAGGTCTGTTACACAGAGAAACCCTGTTTCAGTGGGTGGGGGGAATCTTCTCTATCTTCTCATCTATAATAAATGTATCGGTGATTATTTTTTAAAGATGTATTTATTTTATGTGCATTGGTGTTTTGTCTGCATGTATAGCCGTGTGAGGATGTCGGATCCCCTGGAACTAAGAGTTACAGACAGTTGTGAGCTGCTTGCTATATGGGTTCTGGGAATTGAACCCAGGTCCTCTGGAAAGGGCAGCCAGTGCTCTTAATCACTGAGTCATCTCTCCAGCCCCAAATGAAGCATTTTAAAAAGTTTTTTAATGTATGTATTTATGTGTGTGTATCCTCTATGTGTGGCAGAGCCCGTGAAGGCCAGAAAAGGGTATAGACTCCCCTGGAGCTAGATTTTATGGAGGTTGTGAGCCTTCTTACATGGGTGTTGGGTTCTCTAGAACAGCAGCCATATTTTTCTTTCTAGCCCATATTTCATGCATTCTTTTAGGTGTACTTTTGGCCACATTTTATTGTGTGTTGACTCATGATGCATTTTGCCATAAGTAGCCTCAGATTTGAAGTTCCCTGAAATAGTTACTTCCCATATTTTTCATAATTAATTTTAGTGTGAAGTTCAAAGCTGTTGTCTAATGTATTTGCCTCTACTTGTTTTTTGCTTTTTAAGACAGGGTCAGCCTCTCATGTCCTATAGCTACAGGAACACACTACCATGTCTACCCGGTTCCCTCTTTCTTTAAGATTTTTACACTTATTCGTTCATAATTGTCTTTGTGTTTGGGCACACATGTAGAGGTCAGTGGATAACTTTTGGGACTTGGGTATCTCCTTTATGGTGATTCCAGGGTTCAAATTCACATCATCAGACTTGGTGATAAGAGTCATTACCAGATAAGCCATATTGTTGGTCTCAATTAATTAATTATGTGCCTGTGTATATGTATATGCATGTGAGTACAGGTACCCTCACAAACTAGAAAATGTTGTTGGGTCCTTTGGAGCTGGAATTACAGGGAGTTGTGAGCTGCCCATTGTGGATGTTGGGAACCAAACATGGGTCCTCTGCAAGAATAATAAGTGCTCTTAACCATTGAGCCATCTCTTTAGCCATGGAAGTTAACCATTCTTACACTACCCCGGTTCCTCCTGTTTACTACAGCTGTCATTTCAGTGGCCTATTCCATGTCATACATTATACTTTTTTTTTTTTTTTTGAGATAAGTTCTCATTGTGTAGTCCTGGCTGGCTTGGAATTCTCTGTGTAGAATTCTGGCCAAAAACTCAGATCTACCTGACTTTGCCTCCTGAATGTGAGGATCAAAGGCATGCACCACTCCATCTGGCTATAATTGTGTGTGTGTGTGTGTGTGTGTGTGTGTGTGTGTGTGAGAGTGTGTGTGTGTGTGTGCATTTATATTCATGTGGGAAGGTATATGTGCACTTGTGTGCACGTAGAGGCCAAAGGATAGCCTCAAGTATACTACCCTTCTCTCCTTCCTTGCTCCTTCTCTCTTTGCTTGGAGCTCACCATTAGGCCTGACCAGCTGGCCAGTTAGCCCTAGGGAATCCTGCTGTTTCTATCTTCCTGTCACTGGGCTATCACTGGGGTGCAGGCTGCACTGTAACACCAGGCTTCTATGTGAGTGCTGGTGTCTGAGCTCTCTCCCTAGCCCTGCTTCATGTGTTGTATAACTGTTTTCTTTCTTTTTTTTAAATATACATACATTTTATTTGTGTGTGTTTATGTGTGTGTGTGTATACAAGTGCATTTATTTGTATGTGTATATATATGTGTGTGTGTGTGTACAAGTGTATCCTTGTAGAACTTCTATGTCAACTCAACACAAGCTGGAGTCATCTGGGAAGTGGGCGCCTCACTTGAGGAACTGCCTCTATCAGTCTGGCCTGCGGGCATGTCTGTGGGATTCTTTTTTTGATTGTTAAATGATGTAGAAGGGCCCAGCCCACTGTGGGTGATGCCATTCCTGGGCATGTGGTTCTGGGTATATAAGAAACTAGCTAAGAAGCCTTTAATCCCAGAACCCTGGAGGCAGAAACGAGTAGATCTCTGTGAGTTTGAGTCCAGCCTGATCTCCATAGTGAGTTCCAGGACAGCTAAGATTTTTCACGAAAATCTTAGAGAATACAAATTTATCAGGTTAGGAAACAGAGTGAGAGGTTCGACCAAAAGGTTAGACTTGCTGTTTTAGCCAAAGCTAAAATGTGGCAGAGTGTGGTGGGAATGGAGTGAATCACCACAGACGCACACATGCACGCACACACACGCACACGCGCATACACACGCACACATGCACATACACATGCCTGCCTCTTAAGGTTCTTGTTTTTGCAGCTTTGCCCCAGTGTTATTAGGTTTGGTTACTTCCTAGTAAACTGAGGGCAGAAAGGTATTTATTTTTTCCTCTGCTCTTAGAATCCCTATGCTTTGAGTGCTGACCTTATGAGGGGAAGTAGATGCACAGCTGCCCTTTGCTGACCCTTAGTCAGTTGCTGGCAGCTTAGCTGCTTTTGACAGATGAGTATGTGACGCTTCTTCAGGAATGAATTCTTGTTGCAGTTAGCAGAACAGAATCATTGATATGGACTTGCATGGCAGTTTGCTCCATAATTCTGCTCCCTGTTGCTCAGCTGTAGCCGTGATTGCTAGGTCTCTCCCCTCTCTCCTGGTGTACAGTCACATCTCAAGAATGCTGCATCTGCTTGCTCCATGACCACACGGTGTGTTTGTGTATTGCCTGAGCTGTCACAAAACATTTTGCTGAATTTCCTTTTTTGTTGTTGCTCTGCAACCTTCTTTTCCATGGCCTTTCTCAGTTGTGTAAAGCCAGTTACTTTTTTGGCTGTTCATGTCCAGAGAGGGAGTAGTTACTGCATAGAGAAGTTTGAAATACAAAGTGAGACGGAGATTGAAGTGAGTGCTTAGACAGTGGGTGAGATGAGATGAGACTCAGTGCCTGATGAGCAGTTCCGCCCTGATTAGCTCCTTCCCTCTAGTTTTACATGCCCCACACCTTACCCACCAGTGGGCACTTCAGCGTCTTGTCTGTCGGGAGTTTAGCCCCTACCGTCCTCACTGCCATTTGCGTGAGCCGAGGTAGAAAGTTTATATTTAGTCCCACCCTCTCTATCTCTGAAGTGGGACGTGAGATGAATCCTGTGTAATCACTGGCTGTGGACTGGAGATGTCACAAAGTTGGTAGAGTGCCTGCTTAATATGCACAAGACCCTGGGTTCAATCCCCAGCACCACATAAACCAGAGCCAGTGATATATGCTTGCAGTCCAGGAATTTGGGAGGTGGAGGCAGGAAGATTAGAAGTTTGGGTCATCCTCACGTCTATCTCCCCAGTGCTGAGATTGCAAGAGCACTTGGCCCCACCTATTATGTGGCTGTGGGGGAACTCGGATCCTCAGGCTTGAGCTTTATAACTAAGCCATCTTCCCTCTTTCCTCCCTACACGCATGTGATGGATTTTGATCATATTCATCTCCCTGTACCCTTTCTTATTCCTCTCCCACTTGAATTGATTGCCTTCCTGTTTCTAATTACTCCTCCTACTGTCTTAATGTCTTACTTTTTTTTTTTCCCCAACTGAAGCATGACATCAAATTCCTTTAATCCCAGCATTCGGAAGGTAGAAGCAGGAGGATCTCCATGAATTTGAAGCTAGCTTCGTCTATATAGTGAGCTTCATGCCAGCCAGGAATTATGTAGAGAGAAACCCCGTCTCAAAAAAATTTTTTCTTTTTTGCATTTATTTATTTTGGGTGGGGACTTGTGCCATGACACACATGTGGAAGTGTCTGCGGGTTTAGCCTCCAGCTCAGATAGCAGATACGCTGGTCCAGTTCCAGTTGCTGTGTGTTCAAGAGTGCATTGGACAGGTTATTCTTGGAAGTCAGTATTCCATACCCTTTCCTTCTCCCTCTGGAAACATTCTTTCTTTTTTCCATTTTTTTTTAAATTTGGTTTTTGAGACAGAGTTTCTCTATGTAGCTCTGACTGTCCTGGAACTCAGTTTGTAGACCAAGCTGGCCTTAAACTCACAGAAATCTGCCTGTTTTGTTTCCTGGGTGCTGGGCTTAAAGGCATGTGCCACCACTGCTTGGTGCTTTCTTTCTTAAACAGTGTTTCCTGAGCCTTGATGGGAGACTCATGTGATTTAATGTTTAAGTGATGAAAGAAATCTGATCACTATAAATGTTAGGAAAAAGACTTTGTTGATGAGGGACATTATTTATAATATTTAATTAAAACTGATTTGTGACCTGGCATAGTAGTGCATAACTTAAATCCTAGCCCTCAGGGCAGAGGCAGATGGATGTCTGTGAGTTCTGGTCAGCCTGGTTGACATAGTGGGTTCCAGGCCAGCCAAAGCCAGCATCTAAGAGTCTCACACAAAGCAAAAAAAAAGGTGCTAATTTAGGTGATGGGTAGCTTTAAGTATTTCAGACCATACCATTTGACAATATGGATTTTACTGGAAATTAACATTAGTTAGGAAAGTAAACTGAACTTTGTAACCAAGAATCATTTTGGCATTCAGTGGCTCTGTAATAGGGAACTGGGCCAGAGTGGGGAATGAGAAATGCTCTGTGACCAGAACCTTTTACAATTAATAAAAAGTAAAAGAAGTGAGAGAAATTTGTTTTCCAGAGCTGAGACTACAAGTCTCCATCCCATATAGCATCTCCTGGACATTTTTTAGTGTACACTACAACTAAACTAACCAGACAAACTAAAATTTTATTCCTAATTTCCATTCATCATTAGATTAAGAACTGGGATCCAGGTTTCTAACACACAATTTAAGTGCATTATCTTTTGGGATACTAGGTGAGTCCTATTTTTCTGAAAATAAAGTCTAATTTTGGTCACTTATGAGAAAATTTCTAGAAGAAATTAATTTTGAAGAAGAAGGTAATCCCCGGTTTTAGTTTTGAGAACACAGCTGTGATGAAGGTGAGGATGAGAGGTGGATTCGCCCTGAGACTGGAGGGAAGTTCTGGAATTACCAAAGATGATTTTGGTGGATTTACAGTGTGCTTAGGCATATGCTAGTGAGATTTAGGAGTTGTTTCTTAGGTGGTGTCTCAGCCAAGTTAAAAGACAGGAAGCTTCTTTACATTGACCCCATATAGGCCAGAGGTCATTCCTCTATTGAGTGGGAGATTTCTCTTAGTTTTGGATCACAAGCTCCCTTGCTTTGTGTTTACAGTCATGTTTTCTCTGTCCGCTGCAGGACATTTCTGTCCTGCTATCTCTTTTGGAAGTGGTTTTAGTGACCTAACCTGATTTGTCAGTAATGCCTCGTGTTTGGAAAGAGTGATTATATTTGCCAGTTCAGCTCCACCTTCAGCAGGAAGTGGGTGTATGCTTAAGCCTTTGAGGAAGCTTTCTTCCTTGTCCTTGCTGCGTGACAGTGAGGACTGCTGTGTCGACAGCTGTTGTGCTTTTAAGATTGTGTGTGTGTGTGTGTGTGTGTGTGCGCGCGCGCACACATGCAGTTACAGGCAGTTGTGAATCATCTCATGTGGGTGCTGGAAATCAAAACTTAGGTCTTTTGGAAGACTTAACCACTAAGCCATCTCTCCAGCCAGTTGTCATATTTTAGATGTTTTATTGTACCAGCTATGTACTATTGTCTACCAACTTAAAGTCCGACGATTATTTGTTTTTTTCAATGAACTTTGGTTTTGGATGGGAAGGTGTTGAAACAAGATCTTAGGTAGCCAAGGACGGCCTTGAATTCTTACCTCCACCTTCTGAGTGCTGAGAGTACAGTCCTGTGCCCACATTCAGCTAATAAAGCATGGTAAACCTGATTGAACAGATTTAAACATTTTAAACAAGAAAATTTGTCTTTTTTGCGAGAGGTAACTACAAAGTAAATGTCTTGTTTGCCCGTTTCAGAGCACTGTTCACTGTGGACTGTGGGAAAAGTAGAAGTGAAAGCAGAAGTCCTGGTTGCCTCACACAGCAGCCTCACACGTCTTGTGCCCTGACTGCTGACCAGGACCAAGGACTGATTCAAAGAGGAACTGCCTTGAGAAGCATTTCCTTGTGGTGGTTATGGTTGTGGCTCACGGAGTACTTGACTTTTGGGTAGAAATCAGTAGGTGTTATCAGTGACCTTGGCTCTCAAAGCAGCATTGTTTATTTGTTTATCATATCAGCTCAAAAGGACTGGCAGACATCTTTTGTCCTGGTAATTAACAGGAGTTTAGAGTGTGGAATACACACTGTTGCTTCCTCTTCCTCTTCCTCTCACACAGAGCATTCTTCTGCCCCAACCTCTGCATCTCCCCACAACTACCCAGTGGTGTTGCCAACAGAATTGTGGAAGATCAGAAAGCAGATCTGGATGTTTTCCTGACCAAATGTGATATGTAAATATTCCATGGTATTCTCTAGTGTGTACACTTGAAGTGTCTCGCTGTTTGAGGGCAATCTGGAAGACTTTCTCTCCTGTTTCACTTTCAAAATGTAAATTCTATCATGGTGTCAACATCCGGACTGCTTGGTACACTGCTAGTCCAGGCTAGGGAGGGATATGGATGGATGGATGGGTGAATTTTTTTTATTTGTTGTTGGACTTATTCCCCTAGGCTGAAACTTGCTAGGGGTGGATATAGGGATAGCTTCTAGATCCATCCTGAATATCTGGAACTGGTCCAGAGCTACCTTTTTCTTTTGGACTTCTTCAGGTATTATTTTGTTCTCTCAGATTGGTCTGGGACCCTCCTAGAGTATAAATAGCTTACCCCCTGTATTCTCTTTAGAATACACCACACCAGTTGTGTATCTCATAGGTCCTGGTCATCTAGACTCGTCTTACCTGGTTTAGAACACAAGTGGATGTTGACCAGGTATGGGGGTTAGAACAACTGAGAAGCAAATCCAGACATTCTAGAAGTCAGAGATCTATGGGGAGCAGGGGTTGGTGGGACAGGATCTTGCTATATAGCCCTGGCAGGCCTACTATTAATATGTTGCCCAGGCTGACCTTGAGCTCTCCTTTATCCTTGCCGCCTCAATCTCCCCTGGAAATTGGCATGTATATATCTGGCCTTGAAAATTTCTCAAAGATAGTTTGTCTTAGTTCTTCATTTTGTAGTTGAAGAGGAGACTGAAACCTACAGAATTACAACTTGTGTGTGTGTGTGTGTGTGTGTGTGTGTATGTATGTGTATGTGGTGGGGATTAAACCTAGTGCCTTAAGTACGTGCTATACAAGTGCTTTAACACTTTACCACCGAGATATATCCCCAACCCACATCTTTGAGAACGTTTTTGGGCTTTCTAGCAGGGGAGTGTAGCTCATATAGTCCTGGTGCTTATCCATGTGGTAGGAGGGAGCATACAGTTTTGGGAGGGACAGGCATGAGGCTGTGATGGAGTAAGGGGACACCTGCCCAGCCAGTCTGATCAGCCAGACCACCCTCACATCCTGCATCCTTGATTTAGACGCACCATAGATGTTATCCAGTTTGACGTCTCAGTTACCTTTCCTCCTCTTTTGTGAAGCTGGGGATGAACCACATTTTAATTGAAAAAAAAAAAAAGTATGTGTATGGGGGTTTTGCCTGCATATATGTCTGTGCCCTTCGTGTGTGCCTAGTGCCCTTAGAGGACAGAAGAAAGCATCAGATCCCTTGGAACCAGAGTTACAGATGATTAGGAGCTGCCACGTGGGTGCTGGGAGTTGAACTCAAGTCCTCTGGAAGAGTAGCTAGTGTGCTCTTAACTGCTGAACCATCTCTCCAGCCCCTAAGTTTTTGTTTTTAATTATGCATGAGGGTTTAGGTAGGTATGTGCATATGTATATATGTGCATATAGATGCCCACGGAGTCTAGAAGAGGGTGTTAGATCTCCTGGATCTGGAGTTGCAGGTGATTTTGAGCCCCCTGATGTGGATGCTGAGAACAATTGAAAGACCGTACATGAGCAGTACGTGTGCTCAACCTCTCAGCCATCTCTCTAGCCTTGTACATGTTATTCCAAGCTCCTCCCAATTCCTTCTCATAGTCTAGGAATTCCTCAGCATGCCTGACAGCTGGTCATCTGAAGGCTGAAAGAGCATAATTTTATCAAAAGAGTACTTATATATAGAGCAGCTCTAGTTATAAAGAACTAGATAAATTGAAATTTACTTCTCTATAACTTTTATATTTTTGACAGTTCTAATTCACTTTTTATGTAACAGCTCTCAAGATAAGACCTTCTCAAATCCCCAGATTAGCAACACTGCTATATCATGAACTTTTTGTAATCAAAAGTAATATATGACGAAGGACCAGAGAGAGGGCTCAGTGGGTAAGAGCTCTTGCTGTGCAGGCGTAAGGACTCAAGTTCAAATCTCCAGCACCCATGTAAAAGAACAAAGGTATGGTTGTGTGAACCTCTGACCCCAGTGATGTCGATTCTGGGGTGCTCGCTGGCTGGCCAGTCTAGTCACAACAGCAGGCTTCAGGTTTGATGAAACATTGTCTCTGGGTACTAAGAAATAGAGGAGAGCAATAAGGGAGGATACCTGGTGCCCTCCTTTAGCATCTGTGTATACACTTGCACACTCACTTGTGCCTCACACAAACACCTCCACCATAAAGAAAAAATCACATATAACTGGAAAGGACAGTTACTGTTTCCATTAAAAACAGGGTATTTCACTCTTTCCTGTATTTAGAACTTTAGCCTTTTTTTTTTTTTTTAATGATGTTGGGGTTAAAATCCAGGGTCTAGTGCATGCTGGCCAAGTGTTCCACCTCTGAGCTGTATCCCCAGCCCTCATATCTTTTTCCTGACCAAGAACCACTTTTTTGGTTCTCCTTACTTTGTTTACATTTCTCTCTAGCACTAGCATTTAAGGTTTTAATGACACGTTTTACTGAAGGAGCATACGTGTTATCACTCTGTTACTATAACTATACGGAACAGTGCAGAAAGAGCAACAGGTGAGACTGATGGGCTAGACTCACTCCTGCAACCTGTCTGGTTTCTCAGTTCCTAAGTGCTAGCTGGGCTGTGCTGGGTCCTCTGAGTCTACTCTCCTGATCAAGTGAAGTTTCTTACTTCATCTTCTACCTCCAGCCTTCTGCCTGTGTAACCTTTGTCCTTATATTTGAATGATCTGTCTAAAATGCAGATTAGAACCTTCGTTTCAGAGGTTCTTCAACACCCAGTGTTCTCCCATTTCCCCAGTAGAGCAGGACTTCTGTGGTGGAGGAGCCTTCGTAACTAGATTTCCACAAGAGAAGGGAGAGGGAGCCCAGTGCCGTGGGCACCTGTTGTGTGAGACGTTAACTTCTCCGGGCGTCCGCGGTGGCGCTCCTTATGTGCGGTCACCCTAATCACTTCCTTTGTTCTGTGCTTCAGAGGAGCGCAGTTGTGAGAGACTGGAGGAGAGCGCTGTATTTCAGGAGGTCTGAGAGTATAGCTAGGGGCAGCTTCAGGGGAAAACCATCAAATTCATTGAAGTCTAGGGTTTCATCTTTAAATTTTTTATGTGAATGCTGCATTCAACTATGTAATATGTCCATGGTTTAAAGTGTTTTTAAATATTTATCAATGAATAGAATTCATTCAGTAGGAAGATTTGCTTAGGATCTGTGGAACTACAAATAACTGTCCCCTTGCTTTAAGCTCTGTAGAGGGAATTTTAGATATATTTTTCAGTGTCTATAGAAAAATTGTTAAAGATCACAATATGAGATATCAGAGTCAAGAGACCAACCAACGTATGTCCTAACTCCAAAACCCATGTATTTTCTTTTTTCTTCTTTTTTGGTTCTTTTCGAGACAATGTTTCTCTGTATAACCTTCCTTGCTGTCCTGGAACTCATTTTGTAGACCAGGCTGGCCTTGAATTCACTGAGATCCACCTACCTCTGTCTCCCGAGTGCTGAGATTAAAGGTGTGCACCACCACCACCTAGTTTCCCATGTATTTTCTAAAGGCTGAAATCTGTTTACCATTTCTACGTTTATCATCATTCAAATGTAGGATTTTTTTTTTTTTTAGTCAAATTACTAGTGTGGTTCAGGGTATGCGTAATTTCATGCTTCTTATATAGAAGACAACCAATCCTTGATTATCTAGAAGAAAAATCAGCAGTTGGTATAGGTAATTCCATATAGCAGACAATCTTGTCTCTTTTTGATGCCTTTGAAAAATGCCCCCCCTCTCAGATTTATTTTTATTTTAAGTATGTGGGTGTTTTGCCTGCATGTATGACTGTGCACTATGTGAGTACAATGTCCTCAAAGGCCAAAGAGAGTGTTACAGATGGTTGTGAATCAGTGTGTGCTGGGGTTAGAACCCATGTCCTCTGGAAGAGCAGCCAGTGCTCTTAATTGCTGAGCCTCATTGCAAGCACAAAAATGTTTTTTACTGTTTGTTTTGAAACAGTCTTTCTTTGTAGTCTTGCCTACCCTGAACTTGCCTATAGATCAGGCCGACCCCAACTCAGGTGTTATCTGCCTTGCCTCCGAAGTGCTGAGATTAAAGGCCTGGAACACCCAGTCAAAAGAACTATCATTTAAAAGAAACAGGAGACCTGCTTTTCTGATTGTTTGATGGATATTAACATATAATTTTTCTCTTACTCTGTCCTTTTTATATTTACTTATTTACTTTTGTTTTTTCGAGACAAGTTTTTCTATATATCCCTAGCTGTCCTGGAACTCATGCTGACCTCGAATTCAGAGATCTGCCTGCCTCTACCTCCTGAGTGCTGGGATTAAAGGTGTGTGCCACCACCTCATTAAGTGCTCTTAGCCATGGTGCCACCTGGTCTCTCTCGCCCCAGAAGTTGGTTCTTTGCAGCATGTGGATCCCGGGGTTGGATTTAGGTTGTCATGCTTAGTAGCACATATTCACTCACCCAGCCATTGCACTGCTCAACTGTGTTTAATTCCTGCCTCTGTTCCTGGTCTAGATTCTTTTTACCATGGTTTAGATTCATTAATCAACATGTGTTATTAAGTGTAAGTGTGCATCTTTGTACCTGATACCATTTGCTTTAAGTAAAAGATGGAAAGAGTTAAACTCGAAAGTCTGGAGTTTGGGTTAAAAACCTGGTGGGTCAAAGGATCTTATTAGAGATATGGAATGAAGTCATTTCCTAAGACAGTGGACAAGTATTCAGGAAACACCTCTGCACCCCAAAGATAGGCACAGCTGCCACACAGTGACCGTTAGGGAGGTTCAAAGTTAGAAGCAAACAGCTGGTTCTTTTAGTCCCTAGGCTGTTGCTGCTGGTGACAGGAAATCTTGTTCCCCAGGCTGCTGGCTTCCTGTTTTATTTTTACTTGTAGAAGATCAGAATGCCCATAACAAGGAGCAGCCTGCTCCAGAGGGCCCCACTGCCTCTGTGTATTTGTTAGTTTGGGGTTTTTGTTTTGTTTTGGTGAAACAATATGTGGGTTTTCTTTTAATCTCTGCAGTAATTAGCTTGCTGTAAGCATTTTGTATTTGCAAACAACTGTCTGGTGATGAGCTGGTGTTTTAGGATTTGAAGTGAGTAAACCTGACTCTTTCTTTTCCTCCTCTTCTTCTTAGGAATTTATGGTTGAGGAGTTTCTGTAGTTGCCTCTCTTTGTGTCTTTTCATATGATGTGAATTTTCCATTTCCCCTTGCACAAAAGCTGTTAAGACATTTTAGATTTCTTTATATTTTCCTAAGATATGAAAACAAGGCCTCTCCGCTGTGACTTGACTGCTTTGATCATAACCATTTTCTCCTTGAATTAGTAATTTAGGAATTTGGTAAATCTAAATAATAGCTCCGTGTGAGCCTGAAGTGCTGGCCTGTCGGGTGGACACCTTGGGAAAGGGCTCAGCTACCAGGATGAGAACAGTGATGGGAAGGTTTCTGCATCTGTTCCAGACACACACTGCAGGTCTTCGCCAGGTGTATAGAATTCAGTAGAGGAGCATTGAGTGGAAGAGAGGGCCAGGGAGTCTTAAAACACAGATGGTTCAACATCCTGGTTGACGTATTGAACATGTAAATTTTTTCTTGATTCTCTTTTGTTCTGTCAGTTTACAGACTAAACTTTGGTAGTGTTCATAGATCCTGGCAGCCAGTATCTAGTTGCATGTTACCAGTCATCATCCAGGAAGATCTAGAGAAGTTACATACAGAGGCTTATCTGTGGAATCACTGTTGGAAGCTGAATTAATTGTGGAAATTATCAGATGAAGGCGAGGAAGGCTGCCTTTGTTTTTTTTTTTTCTTTTACTTTTTTTAAATTTTTCCTTGAGAAAAGGAACTCACGTAGTTCAGTCTGGCCTTGGACTCTCTATTTATCTGAGAATGACTGTGAACTTTTCATAGTCCTGCTTCTTATGTGCACCACCATGTCTAGTTCATGCCATGTTGGGGTTGGGGCTCAAACCTGGGGTCTCATGTGTGCTAGGTAAGTACCATGGTTGCATCCCTTGCCATAGAAGGATGTTTTTGAACCTTGTAACTGGTGGCTTAGAATCTGATCTGTATTGGTTGCGAATACCCCAAGGATAGCATCTGTACCACTCACTTTCTTGTACCTACTATTTTCTGACCGAGCCTCTTTGTCTGGAGGGCTCTTATTGGTTAGAGCAGTAATTGCTACTTGACGGTTTTCATTGCCTCCATGACGTCACCAGTTCAGAATTTCTAAACTTATAGCAAGACTCTTTAGCTCTTTAGTAACCCTTGAAAAGAAGGTGAGATGCTTAAACTAGAAGGCAGACAGGGGAGTAAAGATTTAACAAACAAAACAACAGCAAAACTGTTGTTCAGAACAATACTGAAAAGGGAAAGGAGAACACTCTGCATGGCCCAGTGTGCCTGGGATCTATGGTTGAGTACTGTTTTCCTGTTATTTCTTTTTAAGGTTGTTTTTCATCATTGAGAACATTGCCTGAAGCAGGTCCACCATGCCGTTAGTAACCAGGAACATCGAGCCAAGGCACCTGTGCCGTCAGACGTTGCCTAGCGATACAAGCGAGCTGGAATGCAGGACCAACATCACCCTGGCAAATGTCATCCGACAGCTGGGCAGCCTGAGTGAGTGCCTTGGAGAGCCTGTGCTTTGCCCTCAGGGGTCGTTGGTGCTCTTTATTTAGTTTTCCTCTCCTCATGTTCCTATTTCTCCCCCATCTGCCTTCCCTAGGTGATGTGAAAATATATCCCCTGCTCTCTCCTCAAAGAAAGGCTCTTTTTTTTGGTTCATCTTCTTCCCCTCTACCGTCTCGTCATCTACCACCACCTTCTAGGTCCTACCTTCCCCTCCGCCTGCTTCAAAAAGAATGTGAGGGAAGGGTGGCATGCAGGGGCTGCAGCAGAAACTGCAGATGCAGTGACAGAGCAGAAATTCTCCTTGTGCAGTGGGAGGTTCAGAGCAGTGTCTTGGGTCGAGGAATGCTCCTGTAATTAGACGATCTGTTCCGCGGAGCCTGACTTTGTTGAAGCCTCACACGTTCCAGTAGCCTATCTACCTACCCAACACCCCACCGTGATCTTCCCAAAGGGAAGTAAAGCAAGAATGCACTCATAGAGATTCTGGCTGACGTGTCTACCCTGGTACACATTTAATTGTGCTGCAAGCCCCTAGGTCCAAGATCAGGGTACAAATTGCTTCTGCAGTCTCTGGAGTATTAAGAGTTCTGCAAGCTGTGTGAACACACAGTGACACAAATGGTAGCTGGAGCCATTCTTCTCTAGGAGGAAGACAGGAATTAGCCCAGTCTGTCCAGTCTTTTCAGAGTTGAGCTAAATCCATAGACAGATAGATAGATAGATAGATAGATAGATAGATAGATAGATAGATAGATGGATAGATAGATAGAGGCTAAATTAATGAGACTACCTTAGGTGGGGTATTTGCATGTAGTTTGGATGATTCCATTCTGAATCAAGCTGACATTTGCTTGAAGCTGAGGTATGGGAAAGGCAGATGCTTGGACAAGCCCTGCATTTGTCTAGTGCTATCCAAGTTCCCATAAGCACCTCTGTCGAAATGCCACTTTAGTGATCTTCTTTAGTAAAGGCATTTCTTGCGAATTATTTCCAACACTCATTGCTCCTAGTGTCGGCAAAGAAATATCAGAAAGCCTGTATTCCCCTGGATAGTGATATGCCCTACCTTTAAAGTAGGAACCCAAGGAGACACAGCTCTGTGACCAGATGATGTGTGGAGTCTGAGACTCCTAAACTTCAACTAGCACAGGGCCTGTCTCAGTTGATCCAAGGCTTAGTGAACCCTGGATGGTACATCATGGAGAACGAACCTGTTGCCACTGCCTGCCTTACACAAAGACACCCACAGCAGCGCAGCGGCACTGCAGGAGCACTGCAGGAGCACTGCAGGAGCACTGCAGGAGCACTGCAGCACAGGGAAGCTGCAGAGCCTCACTGCTTCTGCTTCTCTCACCAGAAGGCCAAATGGGCAGAAGTCCGCCATTCACTGCTTCTTTCTCCATAGGACAGAGATCAGCCACTCAGCAGGAGTCCTGCCCCCCTCAGATGTTTTTCCAGCACTGATGGAGGCTGTTGTGAACTTTCCCACTTGTGATTAAACCACTCCTATCTTGGAGGCTGATCTGAGGGCCAGAGTCAGCTTTTACCTAAGGAAACAAGAGTTCATCACATTAGGGTGCTAACTGACCCTTTATTCATCCAACGAACATGGATTGAATATATTTTATATGCTGGATATTGTGAAGACACAGAGACAAGAGGAGAAGGCCCCTGATTTTCAGGGGCTCATAATCTACCAAAAGAGATGGGAAGAACTAAGTTTTGAGGGGACAGTGGAGAGAGCTTGAGAGGGGAACTCATACTTGTTGATTGCCTGTTTTATGCCAGTTCTCAGTGAAATGTTGCATAATTTCATTTACTATCACAAAATACTTGTACACGTCTAGGAAGTTATAGTCCCATTTTTCAGATGAACAAATGAAAGCTCAGAGACATGAAATAACTTTCCTGAAGAAAAGTCAGTAAGAATCAAGGTACTCATTTATTACTTATTTTTGTATTTACTTATCTTAAGGCTCAAACCCAGAGCCTTATGCATGCTAAGCAATGCTCTACCACAGAGTTACATCGCCAGCCCTAAAAGTGAATATTTAAACTTAGCAAAGAGTTATTTGCTCTGTCACTAATTCTGTTCCTACCAATTGTGTCCTGGTTCAGGACTTTGTTGACTTAGCCTAAAATATTTTTAATTAAATTGAATTAATTATTTAACTTATTTTTTTGAGACAGGGTTTCACTATGTAACTCAGACTGGCTTCAGATTTGTGACCCTCCTTCCTCAGCTCTGGAGTGCTAACATTATAGCTGCCAGGTGAAGTCTCAGGTGAACTACTGCCCAAGCCTCTCTCTGGCCTCCTTTCTTTCAGTGTCTGCTTAGATATGTCCTGTAACCAGCAGTGATATGCCTAAAACATACATCTCACTTTTTCCTTCTGTAATTCTGAACTTTGAAATTTTTTTGTTTAGAGACAGGCTGTCATGATGTAGCTCAAGCTGGCTTAGAACTTACTAACCCAGGCTGGCCTTGAGCCTCCCAGATGCTGCCACCATTCCTGTTTCTAATTTGGAATTTTTTTGTTTATTATTGAGATAAGGAAGATAACGTCTTCCTCAGGGGAGGAGGGGATATAAGGTGCGATGTCAACTTCTCAAGCGCTGGGAGTCAGGTAGAAGGTATACAGCAGACCCAACAATGGGGAAAAAGCTTATAAACCCTCCCAGCACCCAGGCATTCTGATCCTTTGACAGTTGACATGGCATGGTTGTTCCTCATTGGTTAGGAACAATCAGGACCTCTGACAGCGCCTGTTGATAGGCACTCAGAAAACATTGCTTGGTCGTCCCTCATTGGCTAGGCATGATCAGGACCTCTTGAGAGTGCCGGGCAGTCTCTGGGTTTGCTCCTTTTGGTCTGACAGGCCTTAACTTCCTACATATCCACCCTTTTTATTTATTACATGGGTGCTCAGCAGGAGTCATAGTTCTTTGCTCAGGCCTTGTTGACCCTGCCTCAGGAGGGCTCAGCAACTGAACTGTGCCTGTCGTAGGTTGTCCTGCCATCCCTAGAAGAGTATACATTCCTGGAGAGCTGCCAGGATTAGGGGACTAGGCAGTAGCCGTTTGAATTACAGATAACCAGGAATGATGCTGGGTGGTGGTATCTCACGCCTTTAATCCCAGCATGCTGAAGGCAGAGGCAGGCGGATCTCTTGAGTTCGAGGCCAGCCTGGTCTACAGAGTGAGTTCCAGGACAGGCTCCAAAGCTACACAGAG
>PVIU01028518.1:0-18831 GCA_004026605.1 Ondatra zibethicus | reverse complement strand
TTACTATGTTAAAATGAAAGCCTTTCTTTTTTGTTTAAACAGAAAAAGGGGAAATGGTGTAGGAGGGTCCTTCTGTATTTGGGTTGCTTTTATTGGTTAATAAAGAATCTGCCTTGGCCTTCTGATAGGGCAGGACTTAGATAGACAGGATAAAGAGAAGAGAATGCTGGGAAGGGGACAGAGCCAGAGAGAGCCGCCCACCAGGTCACACACACTGAATCTTTCCGGGTAAGCCACGACTAGAGGCAACTTACAGATTATTAGAAATGGATTAAACAAATATGTGAGAGTTAGCCAATAAGAGGCTAGACTTACTGGGCCAGGCAGTATTTCAATGAATACAGTTTCCGTGTAATTATTTCGAGTACGTACTGGGAGCTGGGCAGGATAGAACAAGGGGCCCGGCGCCGGGAACACAGCCCGAGCCCCTCATTGCAACATTCCATCACTAAGGGAAGTAAGGCAGGAACTGAAGCAGAAGCCATGGAAGATTGCTGCTTACTGGCTTGTTCTCCATGCTTTGTTATATCACTCAGGGCCACCAGTCCAGGGACACCACTACCTATAGTGGGCTGGGACCTCCCATGTCAGTCACTAATCAAGTTATGCCATCCAGACTTGCCTACGGGCAACCTAGTGAGGGCATTTTCTCAGTGGAAGTGCCTCTTCCCAGATAACTCGAGTTTGTCAGCTGATATAAAGCTAACCGGGAGAACATTATATCACGAGGACCTGAGCTTGACCCTAGCACCTATGGTCATACTTGTAGTTCCAGTGGATGGGAGCAATAGACAGGTGGATCCCTGGAACCTGCTGGCCAGTCACCCTAACCTAAACAGAGCTGTAGGTCCCAGTGAGGGATCCTGTCTTTAAACATAAGGCTGACAGCTCTGGAAGAACACCCCAAACTGACCTCTGAACCTGTGTGCATGCGCACACACAAACACCATTTAGATTATACAAATCTCCAGCCCTACAAATCCATGGCTTCTTCGTGGCCCATCAATGCAAGAAAGCCTTCCTGCTGCATCAGAACTTGCCAGCCCATTCACAAAGACAGCATTCTTCCCTATGACATCCAGCCCTCCCCTCATGGTTCATGCTAGGCCTGCTTCCTGGGACTCCACCCAGTCGTCTCCTCTGCCTCCCTTCTTTCCATCAAATGTGAGCTGTACTCCGGTTCCTTATCAGTAGGAATCTTCAGGGTTTGTCTGTCTGGTTGGTTGGTTGACTTTTTAAGACCCGTTTCTTTCTCTGTATAGCAACCCTGGCTGCTCTTTAGACCAGGCTGATCTCAAACTCAGTGATTCTCGTACTTTTGCTGGGATGAAAAGCTTGCAGCACCAAGCTTGGCTCTCTGGTAGGAAATCTTGCTGCCTTATCAGTCCTCTTTCCAGATTTCGAAATGAGTGGAAGGTTCACGGGCTGTTCCCCATGACCTATGTTCTCCCTAGCTCCTTTAATCTCAGGCATTTTCTCTGCAACTCTAACAGAGTTTATAGAAGACCACCAAGGGTAGGCTGAAAGCAAATCAATTTAACTTTTTTTGTTGTGGTCCAAATCAACCTTGTCTTTATCCTGATGGATCTTTTCTTTGGTGGCTACAGTTCTTCTGGCCCCTCCCCCAACCATCACTCTCTCCTCCTTTTTCACTCCACTTTCCCCTCTTCTACTACACCATCATTTAATAGCTTTCCTTGAAAAACTCCATTTCTTAGTAGAGCCATTTTGGAAGACAGTATGGAACCCCTACAAGAACTGAGAGCACAGCTGAGGGTATGGCGTAATTTGTAAAGTTCTTACCTTGCAAACACAAGGACCAGCACTCAACAACCCTCACCCCAAACACATCTAAAAATACAGGGCAGGATGGCATCACCTTGGTTTTTTGTTTTGTTTTGTTTTTTTGTTTGCTTTCCAAACAGGGTTTTTCTGTAGCTTTGGAGCCTGGCCTGGAACTAGCTCTTGTAGCCCAGACTGGCCTTGAACTCACAGAGATCCACCTGCCTCTGCTTCCAGAGTGCTGGGATTAAAGGCATGCGCCACCACCACCCAGCTACATCACCTTGTTTATGAACCAAATGTGTGTAGTACCTGGGGAGGCCAGCAGAGGGTGTTTATATACAGTGTTTTAGATAGTTGTGAGCCTCAGTGAGAAGCTGGGAATTGAACACAGGTCAATTCTGGTCCTCTGGAAGAACAGACAGTGGGTTTAACCACTGAACCATCTCTTCAGCCTCCATGGCATGTCCTTATGTCCCCACAGACAAGAGGATCTCTGGGATCTGCTAGCCAGCCAGTCTGGCCTAATTCAGTCCAGTGAAAGACTTTGGCATTCCTGAAGATGACACCTGAGGTTGTTTTCTGGACTTCGCATGTGTGCATATATGAATACTTACATACATATACATACGTGTATAAAAACCAAAAACTATGTATGATCCAATAACCCACTTACAGATATAGACCTAAAAGATATACAATCATTTCAAATAAACACCTACATACAAACCTAGATTTACTTTAGAAATTTCACAATAGCCAAGACATATTCATTAGCACATGGACTCAGAAAATGTGAAATACACACTAAAGTTCTACACCATATCTTTTACTGTTCTTCTGAAAGTTCCATGCATATATATAATGAACTTCAGTAGTTTTCACCCCATTACCCTATCCTCTCTTCCCTCTTCAGATAAAGCTATTCTTCCTAAGAAGCACTGAACTTGGGCAGAGACCCCCTGCTTGACCAGAGAGGCCACGCTGACTGCCAGAATTCCAGGTAGACCACCCACCCTCAGACTCTCTTGGTATTTCCAGCACTGTCCCCAATGTCCTTTCCTCTCTTCATCATCGTGCGCCTGCCCCCAACTCAGGCAGAGACCCCCTGCTCAACCATGCTGGCGAGCAGAAGTCTTTGAGACTCCATCTTACACCTGTCAGAATAGCTAAGATCAATAACACAAGTGACAGCTCATGCTAGCAAAAATGTAGAGCAAGGGGAACTCCCCTCCATTGCTGGTGAGAGTGTAAACTTGGACAGCAACTATGGGAATCAATATGGCAGTTCCTTAGAAAATTGGGAATCAGGGGCTGGAGAGATGGCTCAGAGGTTAAGAGCACTGACTGTTCTTCCAGAGGTTCTGAGTTCAATTCCCAGCAACCACATGGTGGCTCACAGCCATCTGTAATGAGATCTGGCGCCCTCTTCTGGCCTGAAGGCATGCTTGCAGGCAGAATACTGTATACACAATAAATAAATCTTTAAAAAAAAAAAAAAGAAAGAAAATTAGGAACCAATCTACCTCAAGACCCAGCTATACCACTCTTGGGCATATAAATACACATAATTTAAAATCTTGTTTAAAGATCTCACTTATAGGTGGCATCTAAAAGAAGAAAAACCAGACTCATACAGAGTAGGGCAATGGTGAGATGAGGCACGAGAGATGCCCTCAAGGCTGCCGTGCTCTGTGAGCTTCAGTGAGTGACCACAGCTTCTAATACGCTGCTAAGAGGGACCTGAGTGTTCTCCCCGCAAGTAGGTGGTGTCACTGATAAGTCAGGGAGTGTCGCAATGTGTACACACAGGAAAACATTAGAGTCAACTCCAGTTACAGAAACTGTCAGAAAAGCGCAGGTCTCCACCCTCACATTTCCTTCAAATGTATTTCAAAACAGCTGGTTTTCATGATTCCAGCCAATGGCCTCTAGAGAAAGGCTTTCCTATAATTTTACAAAGAGAACATAAACTACTAGGAACCATTATGCTTAAAAAGGAAAAAAAATCTTAAAATGTTGCTATAAAATTTAAGTTTTTTCCTTTGATTTCAAAACTAGTTTATTTTATTTTTTAGATTTATTTTTATTACTTTTAATCATCTGTATGTGTGTGTCTGTGGGTGGGTGTGGTGTCAGACCCACCTGGAACTAGAATCACAGTGAGCTGCTCAGTAAGGGAGCTGGGAGCCAAGCTCAGGCCCTCTGCAAGAGCAGCGTATATTCTTAACCACTGAGCCACCTCTTAAGTCCCACACCCTTGAGTTCAACCCTGGACTGTCACTGGAGAGATATGAAATGTCAATTAGGATAATGTGTGTAAAGGAGGATCCAGGTTTTGTGAGTTATGGAACTTATACAAGTGGCAGGAATTTAAGAAAAGGGAAAAAAATTAGATGAGCCAAGAGACCGTGGAAGGGTGCTGGAGTTACTCAGTAGCAGAGCACTTGCCTAGTATGTGTGAGGGGCCCTGGGTTCAAGCACTAGTACAGCCAGAGAAACAGGAAAGGCCAAGGGAGGAGCCCGTGCAGATCACAGGCCCTGAACTTACAGTCCATCACTTCCACTTTAAATCTATGTCTATCTACCCTCAGACCACGAACCTGTGCCTATGAAATCAAAGCCTGAATTAGGAAAAGAGCTAAAGAATACACATACACTAACTCTGAACTTCCTCCCAGAAACCTGAGTGCAGGCTCAGTGCATGGGGAGCAGTTAGCGAGGACAAATTCAGACGAGTACTGAGTTACCTCCAGACCATCCCTGTCCTCTAGAAAGTGCACGAGGGGGAAAAACAGCTACACATACCTGAAAGTCACATGATACTGATAAACTGCTTCATTATGACACTGGATTTTGATGAGGTTCAGTCCCAAAGACTGGGGTGTTCCTTTTGATCCTTGCTTAACCAAAATCTCTCTGGAACAAAAGCAAAGAAAAAAGATAAAGAAAAAAGAAAAAAAGCACAAGCCAGGCATGATAATAAACAACTTAGTTCCATCTACTCTGGAGGCTAAAGCAGAAGATCCCTTGAGCCCAGAAGTTCGGGACTACATCATACACACACACACACACACACACACACACACACACACACACACACACACACACACGCAGAGCATATACACCAATAACCAACTGACCAGTCCCCATCAACAAGGAAAAGACTGGGAAAATAATTTTTTTCCATTTCACTTACAGATACACAAACAGGGAATCAAGGTGTACAAATGAAGCCACATCAAATTACATGGTAAAGTCATTCAGGCTGCCCTGCAAACAGGACTAAAATAACCAAGGCCAGTTACCTAAGGACAAAGAATTACTTCCACAGAGAGAGATGAAAGGCTGTTAATATTCCTCCTAGGTGACATCCTTATCTTCAACATGACAGCAAACTGTCAGTGTGATGTGGAAGGCAAGTGACAGGCCATGCATCTGCTCACCGGAACACCCAACTATTTATAGTCATAGTTAAACCCATCACTTCTCAGGAATCTCTTTGCCTATCTCCCCTGTCAAAAGGCAAACACACTCCAACCTGTATCAGCCCAGATGAATGTGGACTCATAGGACAGCATCCACAATGATACCCAGCAGGCTGAGCGCAGGCTGCAGAAGCACCTCTGCCTCCACCATCCCTCCTTCAGAGCAGAAGGTGATCTGAACTCACTTTTCCTTTCGTTCCATAGTCAGGACTGGAAGGGGATCCGCAGGGTGCAGTGAGGTCGGAGACAGAGTTAGAGGCTGTGGCAGCCGAGGGGGATCCCGAGCAGTCAGGCCAAAGGCACTGGGAGGTTTGTCCACTCCTCTGCCTATACTGCTGGCTGCTCTTCCCAGTGGCAACAAGGAAGCATCAGAGCTGCCTCTTCCCAGCATTCTGAAATGAAGGAGAGGCAGATCAGTGCTTTTCTGGCCTCCACTGCACCTGGACAATCCTCTCAAGTGTCCCATTCCTTTCATTTTTAAAACTGGTTGTGATTTTATTACTGAACATGATTTGGTGGTGTGCAGGACAACACAGGGAAGCCCCAGGAGCAGGACCCACCACGTGTCCAGGGGATCACTACTGGGGTACATTTGACCTCACAGCCATCAAGGAGGAGCCGCTTCTCAGCTATCAGGTCTTCAAATTCATTCGCATTAAACTTAGTGAAGCATGGATCTTCTTTGAGGTACGGGTCTTCTGGCTGCCAGAGAACTTGAACTTGGCTCTACACAAGGCCTCAACATGTTCCTTATTCGGCAGTTTGGTGTGAATGGACATGATGACCTGACCAGTGTGAACCCTAGGGCTTCTCATAGACACACACCTGTCTAGAGCCTAGACTGGGGACAGTACTAAGATCAGAGACATGAGCAGCCTCCACAAAATTGTCTCCTGGTTTCCCCTGGGCAACCAGGTCAGCAACACGGTACACACACTCCCAAGGAAGCTGTGGTGCAACCACTGCCTACCGTGGACCCAAGGTCAGTCTTAGGATTCTCTTAAAATAATGACCCACTCATTATCCACTCTTCATATGCTCTCTCAAAGCCACCTTTCTAGGTAGAATTAAGGGAAATGTGACTCATATTTTACCATCAGGGGACCTTCTGAGGAGTCCAAAGAAGCTGTGGTTCCAAGTGGGAACTACTCTTCCTTCCCAATGGCTTCCTGGGTGAGCGGCCACCAACTATTCCCAGGAAATACCCACCATGGACACCTATCTTGGGAATGCTCATCTGGATGGTAACATGCCTAGCCCAGAGCCTCTCTTTATGTCCTACATGTGAGATTACGGGACAAAGTGACTTGACTTACTTACCTACTCCAACCAACTGAAGCCTCTGCCAGCTTGCTGTCCCCAGCTGCCAGCACTGAAGGATCAGGCAAAGAGGGACAGGGTTCTTCTCTGTCTTTGCGAACCATGTTGGCAGAAAAGCCTCGACCTAGAACGCCTCTGCCTGCAAGAGCCAAACCTCAGCTGTTACTGCGAGCTGAGCATGCCGCACACATAAGTTTCTGAAGGCAAATCATGTGGACACAAGAGCCAAATCTTACAGGCCTCCATCACACACAAACCAAGCAACTACATATGCCTCCATATTTCCAGTTGACTTCTACATACCTAGAGAAGGCACTTCTCGTTTCGTAGGGTTCCGGAAGGACGTATCAAGGCCCATGCCACGGAACATGGACACCAGACCCACAGACTCCTAGGGAAAGGCAATTAGTAAGGTTATCCTAAGAAATGGATTGGGACCCTTTTCTTTCTAAATAAAATGGCTTTCTAAATAAAAGCTCGCCTGCTCCAAATTCTACCAATGTTATAAGAGTAAGAGACATCAGCTGGTGAAATGGCTCAGAGCATGGAAGAGTTTGTCAAGCCTGAGAATCTGAGTTGGATCCCTGGGACCCATATGGAGGAAGCAGAGAACCACTCTCACCCGCTGTCCCCTGACCACCACACACCTGCCGTGTCACATGAGCCTGTGTGCGCACACACACCACACATCTACACATAAAATAAACACAAGTGTAAAAAAAACTTTTTTAAAAAAGGATAAAGTTCTTCATAAAAAAATGTCAATACTTCTTACCACCTCTTAGACTTTAAAGTAAATGTAGGTGAGTTAAAAACTATGAATTTAGGGGCTGGAGAGATGGCTGTGCAGTTAGAGCACTGGCTGCTCTTCCAGAAGATCTGGGTTCAATTCCCGGCACCCATGTGGCAGCAGAGGAGCCAAAGCCCTCTTCTGCCTCCACGGGCACCCGGCATATATGTGGTGCACAGACATACATGCAGACTAAACATCCATGCACAGAAGAAATACATTTTTTAAAAAGCGTATGAATTTTGCTAAGGCTTGGTGGCGCACGCCTTTAACCCCAGCACTCAGGAGGCAGAGGCAGATGGATTTCTGCGAGTTTCAGGCCAGCCTGGTCTACACATTGAATTCACATGACAATCAAGGCTATACAGAGAAAGTCTAACTCAACAACAGTAAAAATAAACAAAACAAAAACAATGACAGACAGTATAACAAAATACTACAAAATACTTGTCCGTTTTTCCAGGTTTTTAATTTTTATTTACTTATTTATTTTGAGGTATGGTCAGGCTATGCAGTCCTTGCTGACCTGAGACTCACTATGCAAACTGGGGTGGCCTCAAACTCACAGAAATCCACCTGCCTCTGCCTCCTAAGTCCTAGGATTAAAGGCGTGTACCATTCACCCAGTTACTTAATTTTTAAAATTTTATATGCATGACTGGCTTTGCCTGTATGTGTGTGCACTATGTGTGTGTTTGGAGCCGTGGAGGTCAGCAGAAGGCATCAGACTCCCTCCTAACGGCATTACAGACTGTTAAGAACCAACATGGGAATGAAGAGTAGCAAGTGCTCTCTTAACTGCTGAGCCACCTCTTCAGCCCTGGTTTTTTGTTTGGTTGATTCATTTTATTATTAAATTTGAATTTATTTAATTTTAAAAATTAAAAATTTTCTATCTCTGTGAATTAGTGTGATTCTGGGCATATGTGTGTGCCACGGTGGGTATATGCAAGCTGGAGGGCAACCTCAAGAACAGGCCCTTGCCTTCCGCCTTGAGACCAGTCTCTTGTTGCTTGGTTCCTGGTGCATACCCCAGGTTAGCTCATCTGGAAACGTCTCTGGATTCTGCCATCTCCACTTCCCAGATCCCTGTGGGAGTCATGGGATTACAGACAAGGGTCACATACCTAACTGTGCCACTGTGCCCAGCTTTTCCATGGGTGATGGAGATTCAGACTCAGGTCCTTATAGTAACACAGCAAGCACTCTACCCACTGAGTCTTCTCCCCAGCCCTTTCCCAAGTCTGTTTCCGAGATAGCCAAGTTAAAAGGGAACAAGAACATTGGTTAATCTGCTTTATGGAAAAAAAGAAAAATCATTGAAGGCTATCACAAGATTAGGAGTTTGTATTTTGCTATTTTTTTTATAGGCTGGTCTCAAACTTGCTACATAGTCAAAGATAAATACTGCACTTCTGACCCTCCTTTCTCCGCCTCCACATTGCTGGGATTACAGCTTTGCGCATCCACACATGGTTACGTGGGGCTGGGGATCAAATCCTAGGTGCCACGCATGCCCTCTACCAACTGCCCTGCATCCTCAGTCCCAGTCTGTGTTTTTCTCCTTCTAAACAATGTCCACTGAAACCTACGGCTGCACTGCTGTGGGGTCCTGAAAGGTCAATGCTGCACCGGTGACAATTGCGAGGTGAGTCAAAGCCACATGCAAACCACAGCATTTCCTCTCCCTGAACATACACCATCGCAGTCAGCTTTCTCATAAAAACCTTGTTCCTAACCCTTCCAACTCTGCTTAGAATAATCATAACTCCGTTATCTATATGCATTCTTTGCCCTTGACATATTAATTGTAGATGGATACTGTTCTTTTTTTTTTTAAAGATTTATTTATTATGTATACAACATTCCTTCCATGTACACCTGCACACCAGAAGGGGGCACCAGATCTCATTACAGATGGCTGTGAGCCACCATGTGGTTGCTGGGAATTGAACTCAGGACCTCTGGAAGAGCAGTCAGTGCTCTTAACTGCTGGGCCATCTCGCCAGCCCCTGGATACTGTTCTTAAAATCACCATAGAATCGAGAAATTAAACCTGCTCACCCTACAGTAGCAACAGCGAGGATCCTCTTTATCTTCAAGGGATTTTTGAAAGGAACAAACTGAACAATTATTACCTCAGAGGCCAGATTGTTGCCAGTACTACAGAGCTAATCAGAGTAGAATTTGAACACACAGAAGCAGCAACAGGTTGTGTTTGAACTCCTCAATTATATATGAAAGGATGAAAAAAAATGAAGAAATGAGAGGACCGAAGCTAGAAACCAACCCAAGGCAGCCACGTCCATCTAGTGTTTATTTTCAGGCACTTTCTCTAGGACTTGAATTGCACAAGATGCAACTACTTGCCAAAAACAAACAAAAATAACGGCCCTTGATTTTATAGAAAGCATCCTAGTTTCCCAAGCCCTCTGAAGCGGTCTTACCTTTTGTACTGGCTGGAGTTGTGGAATGGATTCCTCTGGCTTTCTAAGCACAAGGCCTCTGCCTGCAGGTCCTGTCCTACCCCAGCCTGAGTCCAAAGGTCTAGGAGTTTGGGGCCAATGGCCTGGCATCCGAACGCACTGAGACGGATGGACAGGGGAGGGGCCCCTGAACAATGGCCGTACAGGATCCATCGAGAGACTGTAGAAATGACTGCCGACTCTGTTCTGATTAATTACCTGTCAGCATTTTCAAAGGATTAAAGATATACCATGTATTGTAAATAGCTTTTCTGATGAGAGCTGAGAGATGTACTAATTTATGGCTGTAATAAGTCTTCAGGAGTCAGTTTAATACTTTGTCCATTAAGCAGAATAACAGTAACAAGATTCTACCCTAAGGCCTAGGACCTGTCTAGTCACAAGCTCTTGGCCTAACAATGATGCCAGGTATGACTTTCATCTTGTGCAGGGAGACTTAGATACAATCAGAAGTGGATAGTCACTGCTCAAGTCATGCCGGTTCCCAGCATGGAGTGGGCAGGTGGGCACGAAGTCCCATCCCTAGCCAAGGAGCTATGGCAATTGATAGCTGGGGGGGGATCTCTAGTAAACTGGCCATGCTCCAGGAAAAAGCCATACATTCAGGAGAATATGGGCTGTGCAAATTGGATTTTATGGGCGTCAAAAAAAAAAAAAGAAAACGGAACACAAAGTTGGGCGGGTAGGGAAGGGGAGTGGATCTGGGAAGAATCTGGGAGGGATGAGTACAACCTAACACTTAAGTGTGACATTCTCAAAGAACTAATAAAGGTTTTTAAATTCCTCCTGCTTGCCTTTTCCTTCCTTCAAAACAGGTCAGATTGATCGGTGACAGGACCAGTCTCCTGTAACAGATTCACTCCAAAGGTTTCTTTTTTAAACTAAAAAACATTTTTTTTCTTGCCAGTGGTAATGAACACCTTCGATCCCAGCACTCTGGAGGCAGAGGCAGGCAGATTTCTGTGAGTTTGTGGCCAGCCTGGACTATAGTGAGTTCCAGGACAGCTATACAGAGAGAAACCCTGTCTCAAAAAACAAAATATTTTCTTTAGAAGCAGGGTCTTGCTATGTAGCCCCACATGCCTTTCAACTCTTGACAATACTCCTGCCTCAAGCTCCCAAGTGCTGGCATAACAGGCATGTGCCACCACCACACCTGTCTTGCTGTGTAGCTCAGGCAGGCCTTGAACTTGCATTCTTCCTGTGTGCTGGGATTATAAGAATGAGCTACCATGTCCCATCAAGGCTCCTACTTGAACAAAGAACATTCTAAGCACCTCCCACTAATCAAAGTCCTCCTTGAACTTCTCTACCTAAACAGCATCTCTGGAAAACTGTCCATCAACTAACCACCTACTGTAGAAAGGAACAATATTTTACGTATGGGTATGATTTGCTGTAGCTGACACCTCCCTAAGATAAAATGACTGTCAACAAATACGCATGGCTTTTGTTTTGCTTTCTCCTTTTTTGTTTTGCTTTCTCCTGCCGTGTCCCTGCGCCCCTCTCCCCCCAATCTATAACTGTGTTCTACTCTACTCTTTTGGGTTTAGTTGCTTTTCTGAATCTTTATCCAGTTTTTTTTTTTTTTCAAACACCAGCAGGTCTGAAGTCCCCAAGGAACAAAAGCTTCCTGCTTTGAGCCTGTACTACCCGCTGACTCTCACAGGTTCCATTAAATGCCTTCCCTTCCCAGCTACCTAGGGATGAGCCTGAGCCTATCTCAAACCCATCAGGCCTCATCAGCATCATTTTATGGTTTACAGATTTCAAGACTCACTCTGTAAAGGGTTTCTTTCATTGTCCTGACCTACTCCTGATCCTTGAAGAATCTTTTTTCTTTCTTCCTTTATTCCCCTCTTGTGCTGGGGATCAAACCCAAGGCCTCGTGCATTCATCAGACCACTGAGCTACACTCCAATGTCAGGGATCTCTTCTGAGCTTTTGAACACCTGCCTGCACTATTAGCTACAGAGAAACCCAGCCACACGTAGAAAGAAGACGGACACTCAACTAACTCCTCAGTGCTGGTCCAGACCGAAGTAGCTTAAGGGCTTCCAAAAGCCTTTGAGCTAAAGCACTGCCTCTTGCACTATTATCATAAGCCACTAAGCTTTCTTTCCAATCTCAACGACTACCACAGTTCTACCCTTTGATTGCTAAACCTGCTCCTCAGAAGCTTGTACTTTTGCCACACAACCCTAGCCCTACCTAAGACTTTAGAAGTCAGTTGTCTAACTGGTACATACGAAGCTATAACACAAACCTCTGGGATCCTTTTTACCCCCTTAATATTACATTTACAGATTCGGACTGCCTTCCTTCCAGTGGGTTTCCTCACTGGGTTGGCTCTCAAGCACTGGCAAGGGAAGGGTCCCCAACCAGTCCTATCTTCTTCCGCTTCTCCACGCGTGCCCTTTAGGTCGGACCACTAGGCCTCAGGCCTAACCTGAGGTCAAGCCCTTCACAGCAAAACCCACCCAGTGTCCACGACAGCAAAATACCTTTTCGACCAACTGGATTGTGGCCAGCCGAGTCTGGCCTAGTTTTCTCTTTAGGGCTTGTGTCACTGAACCCCAAGCGAGTGTCCTTCCTCCTCGAGCCACCTCTTTTCCCTCCTATTCCAGGCCCTGCGTTCCTCCTGCACACTCAGCCTGGAATAACGAATTCCAGTCCACCCCGCCCCTCCCACCCCCGCCCACGCCACCTCGTGCTCAGGGGGAAGGGTCGTGGGGTAGGAGACAACCCAAGGGGAGGGCCCTGGCTGAGAGCAGGCGCATGAGCAAAAGCCCATCACGCCTGCACCATGCCCTCCTGGCTGTCCACATCTGACTCTCATCCTCTCACCTGGCCTCGAGTCGTCAGGATCCTGAAGCACGCTGCCTTAGAAGAACACCGCCTTCACCACCCCATCCGCCACTTTAAATGAGCCACGTACCCCAGTCCCGATTTTTGGGTCTTCCCAGCCCAGAAGCTCAGCCCATTGGCCAGACAACATGCCGCTCAGAAGGCTTCCCCACCTCATTGGCTCGCCCTTTCAAGGAGCCTAGCTGTGTGGAGTTTGATCCCCCCCAAAAACGGTGGTAGAAGTCACGGGAGTAGTTTCAAAGTGTGTTGGGGGCGTGGGTGGTCCTGAGTCCCTTTCGGTGGGCTCCTCCTGTAAACAAATTTAGTTAATATGTTCATGTGGACGGTGACCTGCTCTGTCCTCCCAGCTGAAATAACAAAGCTTGCTATAGGGCTGTAGCTCAGTGGTAGAGCACTGGCCCTGCCGGGGACTGAGGGCTCGCACCAAAGCCACCACGCGGAGGGGGGGGGGGGAGACACTGTTCTCCAGCCCGAATGAAGTCCCAGATCCCTATCCTGTTTGGAACACTGACCGAAGCTTGCATGAAAGATTCACTCAATGAACATTGAAACAGTAGCTTAGGGAAAGGATTCATAGTCTCCCGGATGAAGAGCACACCTCATCGCAATCCGACACAAGCAGCTTTCATTACAAAGACTGTAGATCGGGTTCCTTAGCTTTTTGGTGTTGAACCAAGAGTACATGGCTTCGGTACAGTGCTTCCAAGTAATCTGTACACCATGAGTACTGTTTCACCAAGGGAAAAATCCAGATCTTAGTGTTGGTTCAGATAAAAATGGGAAGTATTTGGAGCCATCAGCATCTGTTAGGATTCATTCCAGAGCTGAGCAACATCTCTTGCAGTTTATATTCCCTGCTGAGGCACTCAAGTTGTCAACAAACATATCATCTCTAGGAGAGCAATTTCTAAACCGCACGCACAAAAACAGCATTTGTCTCCTGTATGTAAGGCCTGTGGCTACAATCCCCAGCATCCCCCCCATTAACTCTTATAAAACACATACTATCTTACCAGTTTCATGCTCACAGAGAGGTTGGGGGTGCATGAGGCAATACTATATTTAATTGACTGCAATCTTTCTACAATGAAATACATATAAAATATCCCATTTGTCCCCATAAATAAATGCAGTGACTGATTTGCCAAAAGAGTACACACGTATTGTCTAAGTATTTTGAGTTAAATGACAGTTGATATATCTTTTTTAACTCAGAAAAGTCGTAACTCCACCAGGCTTTAGAACCTAGGGATGAAAACAGGCCCATAAGTATACATGGTACAACTTTTCCTGGTTTCAAATACTGTGGCCCTGTAAGAACCACAGAGTCTGACTTTACTGTTGTTCTTCACAGAATAAAATCACAAAGCCACGGCAAGACTGAGCACATGGAATTACATTACCCTGCTGGCCCAGAAACGACAGGGAGGATTCCATTTAAAGTAGACGTAGGACTTCAATATCTTAGGCAGAAGTAAATATAAATCTGCCCAGGAGAAACACACCCATAGCCAGGTCCCCAAAGCACCCACATAAAAGGCGTTAACAAATATGAGTCCATACAAGAGAATAAAAATATAAAACATTGAGAGACAACAACAACATCCCAAACTGGGCAAGAGAGTTGAACAGAGTAACATGGGTGTGCATGGTGCCACGTGGCAGCAATCCTTACACACGGGGAGTGAGGAAGGGAGCTCCAGTTCAAGGCCAATATGGGCTAGACAGCCAGACATTGCTTTTAAAACAAAATTGAAAGAAAACCTATTTGGGGCCAGCAAGCTGACTCCTCTGGTAAAGGCACCTGATGACCAAGTTCAACCACCGGAACCCGGAAGGTGAAACCAGAGCTGGAGAGACAGCTCCTCCAGAGGACACACAGCCTCTTCTGGTCCTTCTAGTCTTCTTGGAAACTGCACGCATGTGGTACACGGACATACATGCGGGCAAAGCACCCATACACATAAAATGTGGGGGGGGTTAATGATGGAAGGTGAGAACAGACTCCTGAAGGTTGCTCTCTGACTTTTGCACGCCCTACCATGACGGGGGCTCATCCACATGCACACATAAATAGATGCAACACATTTTAGACATCTTTTCACCAGCGAGAGGAGGAGGAAGAAGAAATGTAAATGGTAAGCCAGAATGCCTGCCCTAACGTGGCCCAGCTTACCCACTCTGATAAAGGCCTGAACAGAACCAAAAGGCTGAATTACCCCCTGTAATGGTCTGTCCTGTCCCGTTAAGAGACAAGCCCTGCCCACCTCCCCCCTTCCCATCTGCTGAGGCAGGCAGATCATCCTTCTGCTTCCAGCCTGAGTTCCTTTCTTTTCCATCTCTCTCCCAAAGAGGCAGCTTCTGCTTCTCTCCCTTCTTCCCTCCCCCATCCTCTCTCTCTCTGCTCTTTCCCCTTCTCCCCTTCTCCCTTCCCTTCCATAACTCACTAAATAAATATCCAACCTCACTCTGCATGGCGTGTTCCTATCCGTCTCTGTCTCTCACCTGCCATGTGGCTTCCTGCCTGGGACCCACTGGCCCTCGTGGCCTGTGGGCCACTCAGGGAACCACGGTGTTTACCACCACAGCTCCCTGTGGCCTGCTGCCCACTGCCACTATTCAGGGACCTGCAGTGTTTTATTTTTTACCATAACACCCCCTATTAAAAATTTTCTCCTGTTTAACAGTCTTCAAATTGGGGTGTAGTGTGAATTATAGTTGGTCTTAATAATAAAAACCCAGAGTCAGATATTGGAGTAAATGCTGAAAGATCAGAGAAGTGAAGGAGGCAGCCCCTAGAAAGACTTTTTACCCCTATCGAATAGTCAGACCAAAGTGGGCAAGATCCTGTCTCCACTAATCCTCTGAGCTCCTGTCTCTTCCCACCTTATATTCCTCTCTCTGCCCAGCCATATCAGTCCTCTCTCCACCTCCCTAGTGCTGGGATTGAAGGTGTGAGCTCTGTTTCTCTTTTAGACTGATTCAATCTCACATGGCCCAGGATGGCCTTGAACTCACAGAGATCCCTCTGCCTCTGTCTCCCGAGTGCTGGGATTAAAGGTGGTCGCCACCACTGCCCGGCCTCTATGGCTAACTAGCAAGGCTAGCTCCACACTCTGATCTTCAGGCAAGCTTTATTTGTTACAGCACAATCAAAATATCACCACCCTGGGGTGTTGTTTTTCTTCCTGCCTTCAGATGCAAACAGAAACACCAGGGTCTCAAGCCTGCCAGTTGCTGGACTACAACTATCCCATTGGTCCTCGCGACTCTGGGACTCTCGGTCTTTCCAGCTCCCCTCTTCATCCCGATGAGAACCCAGAGAGTCGCTAAAAGGGAACCAGCCCTGCCGGTGACCAAAACGTCTTACAGCTGTAGTTTTGATATGACTTGTCCCCATAAGGACTCTTCTTCGAATTCGTTTTCTGGATTGGTGAGATGGGTAAAAACGCTTACACCTAAGCTGAATAGATCTCAAGGACCTACGTGGTAGAAGGAGAGAAGTGACCCTCACAAGTCATCCTCCGACCTCCACATGTGCGGCATGAGTGCGCCCCAAACACTAAATGTAATATACAAAAATTAAAGAAAGAAATTTGATTTCTAATGTGGCTCATTGAATAGACCAGGGCAATACACTTAGTTTCTCAAGTGGTGTAGCTTTTTCAACTCATAAAGCAAGCCCGGTGTCTCCTGGTTTCTCTCACACATATGCCTCTATTCACAGATCTGCTTTACCTCCATATCTGCCTGAGTCATGGAACGTCAGAGCTGTAAGTCAAACCACTTTCCTTCAGTCCAGGCCCTCTTTTACAGAAACACGAAGATACTAGCTATAGGAGCCCCCAAAGGGGAAGTTGATATTGTCTTACTCTGTTTAGCTCAATACCTACAGCTGGGCAATTTGCAAGACAAAATAAATTTACTTCTCACAATTCTGGAGGCTGAGTGTCCAAAACTGAAGGGTGGTGTCTGGTGAGAGTCCGCTTGCTTCCTCTTAGCACAGTTGAAGACATCTCATGACAACACACATGAAAGATAAGATGGGGAATGCCAGGAAATGAAGAGAGAGAGAGAGCCTTTTATGATATTATTATGAATCCATCAGCATACTTCCCTATTATTAATGGAGTCCAGAGCACTTATGATGTAATACCAAAAAACCCTATCAGCTGACAAACTTTAAAAAAAAATGAACCTTTGGGGGGGCTCATTTCGTATTAAAATCATATCACCCACCCTTTGGCAGCCTCTTGGTTTACGAGCTCACCATGGTGGGCTCTTTCTCAGGTTCTGTCCTTGGTACCAGCATGAACCTGTTTGTGAGAGTGGAGCCTTGGTGACTTCATCACCTCTTATGGGTCCCTAGTTCCCAATACTGTCCCAGTGGTAGTTAAATGTCACCATGAGTTTTCGAAGAGACATTCAACGAAATCAAAGGTAGAGTTAGAAACTGTTCTGAGTTGAATTCTAAGGAGGCCATTTTCTTGCTCCACAGTACCTGATGTCGTGTATAGTGAGCAGTGTTGACTGATGACATTGCCAGCTAGAGAGCCCCCGTCATCAGAAGTTTACCTCTGGCGGAAAATGTCTACAAAGCTGGAAAGTATGATAAGAGTATTTTCCAGAACCACAGTGGGGTGGTCAAAGGCACTTTACTGGACTTGGATAGCAAGGACAGAATCTGAAAAAGTGCCCACAATAGTGAGCTAGCAGCAGCCTCAGGAGTGTCAAAGGTTGGGTGATAGTATGGTTTTAATATGAAGTGAGTCCTACCCCCACCCCCTGCATGCCAAAACACAGGGGGTGTTTTAAAACAAAGTTCATTTGTTTAAAAAAATAAAAGGTTTGTCCTGGTGGTGGTGGCGCACATCTTTAATTTCAGCACTTGTAAGGAAGAGGCAGGCAGATCTCTGAGTTCGAGGCCAGCCTGGTCTACAAAGTGAATTCCAGGGCAGCCAGATATTTTTTTTTTAAGAAAAACACTTGTTTTTATTTATTAAAATAAATTATTTGGGCCTGCCTTTTTCTTCAGACTTAGGATTTTTACAACCCATAAAATGCCATTAAAACTTCATAGCGTCTATGTTTAAAATTAATTAATTAATATGGTAAGAAGGGATAAACCACTTCTTAAGTAACAAAGAACAGAGAAAGAACATAATCCACATGGTACCAACAAACACATATGGGGCCTTCTAAAACAATAGCAGCTAAAACACCGAAGAATTCAGAAATAATTAGTTTGTGGTGGAAAATATGCACAACAATTAACACGAGAAAGCACAAGAATGGCTTCATATGAATTTGATATGTAAAAGAGGAGTCTTTCAAACACACTGGGAAAATACAACCTTGACATTTGAAAAACCCCATAAGTGAATCACTTCTTTACATGGTACAATATTCAATTATTTTTTTATTGATTTTTATTGAGCTCTACATTTTTCTCTGCTCCCCTCCCTGCCTCTCTCCTCCTCCCTTCAATCCTTCCCCAAGGTCCCCATGCTCCCAATTTACTCAGGAGATCTTGTCTTTTTCTACTTTCTACTTCTCATGTAGATTAGATCTATGTAAGTCTCTATTATTGTTCTCATTGTTGTCTAAGTTCTTTGGGATTGTGCTTTGTAACCTGGTTTTCTTTGCTTTATGTTTAAAAACCACCTATGAGTGAGTACATGTGATAATTGTCTTTCTGTGTCTGGGTTACCTCACTCAAAATAGTGTTTTCTAGCTCCACCCATTTTCCTGCAAATTTCAAGATGTCATTATTTTTTCTGCTGTGTAGTACTCCATTGTGTAAATGTACCACATTTTCCTTATCCATTCTTTGGTGGAGGGGCATTTAGGTTGTTTCCAGATTCTGGCCATGACAAACAAAGCTGCTATGATCATAGTTGAGCACATGTCCTTGTGGCACGATTGAGCATCCTTTGGATATATACCCAAAAGTGGTATTACTGGGTCTTGAGGAAGGTTGTTTCCTAATTTTCTGAGAAATCGCCACACCGGCATCCAAAGGGGTTGTACCAGCTTGCATTCCCACCAGCAATGCAGAAGTGTTCCCTTTTCCCCACATCCTCTCCAGCATAAGTTG
>PVIU01028517.1:0-18835 GCA_004026605.1 Ondatra zibethicus | reverse complement strand
ATGATTCTCAAACATCATGGGGTGTGCAACACAATCCAGGCTTTCCCTAAACAGCTTCATGCAATGGCTTCTCTGGGCCTCCATGCAGGCACACTCTTGCCACACACCTGGCCTCGGTGTCTGGTGTCTTTCCTACAATCACTTTCCTGCATCTTTGACACTAAGGCCTAAACCAGAAGACCAAGACTACCAAGTTCTACTAATTGATGGGTATGTAACTTGGCTATCTTGTTCAATTAGATTTTTTATCAACTTCCTTTTGTTGATGGTTTCTTTCACAGCTTAATTTTTTTTAAATTCCTTTACAAAAGTGAAAAGCTTAGCTGGGTAGGATATTGCACTCACATTACCACTCCCTTTATTCCACTGAACAACAGGCTTTTCCTTAAAAATTTCATCTCCATGAGCACTTAGCACCATTACACTTCCTGGTGCTCTTTTCTCTCCTCAACTGTACATTTTGAAATTCTTTTTGTCCTACTAATAGGTTTTTATTGTAGATCTGTCTATGTGTAATTATTAAAAACCACATGACACAATCACTACTAGGCTGTCTTGAAATCTCCTCTGCCAAAGCTATTACTACTAAACTCTTCAATTTCACTTCAGGAAGATTTTTTTGACAGTGCTTACAAGCAATTATATTCTTTGCAAAAAATATCAAAAGGGTGTCCTCTAGACCACTTAAAAATATTTATCACCTGTGAAGCTTCTTCAGCTTGTCCCTAAATTCAAATTGCCTAATGCATTGTCTTCTATGCTTCCACTAGTATGGCCCATTAAGTCCCACCTAAAACATTCAACTGCTTTTCCAATCCAAAGTCTCAAAGTTCAAATTCTCCACCAAATAGGATGGGCAGGCCTGTCACAGCAATATCTGCTCTTTGGTACCAACTTCTGTCTTAGTCATTACTCTGTTGCTGTGTAGAGATGCCATGACTATGACAACTCTTATAAAAGAAATTATTTAATTGGGGATTTGCTTAAATTTTCAGAGGCATATCCATTATTATTACGACAGCCAGCATGGCATCACACAGACAGACATGGTGCTAGACAAGTACGTTAGAATTCCACATATTGATCCTGAGACAGGAGGGAAAGAGACTGGGAATGACATAGGTTTCTGTCACACGTTCTACAACCCTAAAACACTTACTAATACTTCTAATCCTATTAAACTGATTCTTCTACTCCCTAGTGAGCAAGCATTTAAATATTTCAGTCTACTAGGACTGTTCTTATTCAAACCATCACACATTATATCACATATCTGGATAAAAATAATTCCTGATGAACTTGTATTAATAACAACACAATCATTCATGCTGATGTGGTCCATCCTAACAAAGAGATATTTTCATTTCCAAATTGGATTCTTTAAAAAAGGTCAGTAGACTTGTCCAAGTAGAAAAAAATAGACATTTATTCTCCAAAATATAACACTTCAGACTATTTCAACAGAGTTATAAAAGCTGGCACTAAAATGACAAGCATAAAGCTGAATGCCATTTAAGTGATGTTATAGAGATAGACTTCTACTTTCTCTGTTTCTGCATTGAACAAAACTGATGCCTGCCACACTGCTTTTATTGTTACAAAGTAGTAACATATTCAAAAAATTTTACCATCATGTTTTTCTCTTTACAAAACTAAAACATTATCATAATATAAACATATTTACATAGGAGAGTAATCTCAAGAAAATGTTTGAGGAAAATGTAGAAATCAAATGAAATATAAGTGATACTGTCCAAACTGTTGTTTTAACTGTTAATAAAAATGACAAGCCAGAGTATGTGAAATTCATAAATTATTGTAGAATCATCAAATCAAGGCCATCAAACCCACAGAAAGACAGAGCCTTTTCCTAGTACTCCAAAACCATTGTTTCCTGGAAAATCAAGGCATCATTAATTAGTGTACAGAAAACAAGATAAGAAGTAAAAGATATAAATCAGCTGCTTTTGTTTCATAATGTTTATGAAATGAAAATAATCAAGCATTTTTGTCATTGAAGAGTAGTTCTATTTTATGCCCACTTTTCTTTTCTCTAGGTATGTACATTTCAGAATATATTAAGTTCTTTTCAATAAAACTTAACTTGGAGCAAATAATAAATCCAAATCTTGAATATGAAGCCATAAATTTATATGATCAGAGGCAAGTGATAGACTTTATCTAAACACAGCTGAGGCAAAGGAGCAAGTTCAGTTAGATTGTATTCTCAGTTGTACAACCAAATGTAAACACTCAAATTATTCTGAGTTTGGAAAGCTATTAAGATCTCAGTGTATTCTTTAAAAACTCCAGGTTTTAGAAAGAAAAAAAAATATTGACAAGTGTTATTAATTAATATAAATTTAAAGATTCATTGCCTAATAAAATGCTGGATGTAAATGATCAATTTTATGTAGGAACAATACTTAGAACACATTTTGTTTTAAGTCTTAAATTTGGAAGATTCCCACAAAGAATTTATTTTATTGTAACCAGAGGAATATGATTAAGAAATAAATTTATTGCTAAGAATTGTATGCTATATTTAGTGTTTTATTTTTCATTTGATAATTGGGACTATATGGACAACTAGTACTTTTTCTTGGGACAAAACACTGCTCCACGTTGATATCTGAGATCTAATCCAGATTCCTCTCTTTATATAGAAAATGTGTTTTGTGATTCTAATATATTGTGGGTATATTTAGGTAATTATATACATGGATACATATATATTAGTATGTATAAATATATGTATATTGGTATATAGATACTCATATCACACATATACTTTTAAATATAGAGAAATTTGCTTCAGTGTTTCCAGATTTCAGGTATTAATGAATAAGAATAAAATACACTTCAGGATTATAACTACAGCTTTAGGAACATAACAATAATTAGCATGTAACTCTAAGGGTTTTTTTCTCCATCAGTATTAGATAATCAATCTGAGTCAAATTTTGCCTTTTCTAGTATATTTTAATGGTTATTTGTATGTTCATTCCCAGCAATACAACCAAGGCAACCTCTACTTGTGAGCATTAAACATTTGATTAATATAAGAGTTTCACTGTAGAAATGGTGTTAAAAGTTTATTCATTCAGTGCACTCTTTAGAGATGATTAACTGTCTTTATTATATTAAAGCAAACCCAAAGCCATCTGCCAAAGGCGATTGTGTCCAAGCACTGAAACCATTTCATGTGAAAACTCATTTTCAGGCTCCTAATTATTTTTCATTACAGTGGCAGTGTGGAATAGATTGGAATTGGACAGTAATTGCCAGGTCTGAGCAGTGTGGACCATTGCAATGTATCAGTTTAGATGAAGTGTGACAAGGATACATCTAGCTACTATATAACTTCCATTAGCCAACTTCCCTGTCCCTGATCATGTAACACTTCATAGAATGTGGTCAGCACAAGGTCATAATAATGGCTTTCTGAGTGACTTCAAGTATTTTGTACAAGTGCAAGCTGTTAACCCCCTATGTTAGCATTGTTCTAGTAATATCTGGTATTGTAACTGTCAAAGTAAAGTTAAAAGTGTGGCTTCAAATTTAAATTTGGTTTCTTACATAGATAATGTCTGGAAGGAAAATTATGCCAGAAATTGAGATAATGATTTCTTATGATATTATCTTAAGTGATAATTATTTAGAACTATTCAAAAATTACAATATAATACATGTACAATAGTTATTAAAGTTGTATCCATGAAGGAAGGAAATAGTCTCAAATTATGTCTACCTGTACAAGCAAGTGATCATTTTGTGGCTAGTGTACAGATAGAACTAAACAGCTGAATCTAAAAAGAAAAAAACAACAAGAACAACAACAAAAAACTTGCATGAAGTTTCTAAGCAGTGATAATCAATGAGAAATGTGACTAATAATGCATTAGGTAACCTTCATCATATCCACAGTGTTCTGCAAAATCCGGATATACTTAGGTATATCACAATAGAGCAGATGCTATTGGTATTTACTGGGTAAACTTCAATGATGCAGTGAAACATCGCTCATTTCTCAGAAGAGCTTTCAATGATAAATGGGCTGTTTTGTTGATGCAAAATATTAAGATGTCAAACATATTGGATATAATTCTGTGTGGGTGCTGACTTTATGATGTGAAGAGGTGCAATAATTTGCTTTCAAGCCAGTACTAGGTTTGTTCATGTAAAAAAATTATATGACTATTTTTCAAATCTTTACAACTTTCTATTATGTATATATTGAGTCCTACCATAGTTATGAATATAGGTTGCACCACACATATTTGTTTACATGTTTGAGTTTTAAAATATTATTTTCTGTTTAAAATAATTCCCAGTTGGTCTATGTTTGTAATTGTTTCCGATTTTATTAATTTGGCCTCTCTTAACATGCTTTAATTTTTTCTAAATCATATGCTATCTAAACAAAAGTTATTTTAGCTAACTTGAGAAACTACCAGGTCACATGATGTTTTATTATTTAACCACTGCTAAAATTTGGGAAATGTATAGGTAAATGCATAAATAAAACATTTCTTGAGCAAACTCAAGGTATGTCTTAGTTTGTATAATTGCAATTGGGTTTAGGTGACTCAGAAAAAATTAACTATTTGAGTCACTAATTTGAAAGAACCACATTTGATGAACAGGATAATTTGAGCCACAGAGCCATAAATCCCCACTTTAATTTAGTAGTTCTAACTCTCAGCTCGACCTTGTCCGCTTTCTAGGTAGCCTATTATGAGTTTAATCATAGGTTATAGATATATGTCACAGCTAGGGTGAACAACACATGGACCTATCTATGCATAGCAGAAAGTACATGACACCATGACCCAAGTAAAGTGCTGCTGTTCCGAAACTGCACACTGTGGCTATTGAACACCATTTGTACATGTTCAATTCAGCTTTTGTTCATAAAAAAGCAATACTACTCTCTATATGTAACCGTTCATTTAATGATTAATATATAGAGTGAGATTTCATGATCTTTGAATACATAGCAATCACATTAGTTTCCAATCTTAATCAAGATAGCAGTAATACTGTTAAAAATGAAATAATGAATAAATAATGAGCAAAGAACAGGCAAAGATTTAAGAAGGACAGGGTTGGCTTCAACATATTAAGCAGTAAATGCTTTTGTACACATAGAGACATGCACTAAATAGATAAATAGGATACATGAAATCATGGTTCCTAAAGTAATGGGAGCACAGGTAAAAAAAAAAAAGCACCAAAATAATTTCTTAGTAGAAAAAAGAAAATCAAAAGTCTTGGGTAACAATGACTACTTCATACATTAGTTTTTCTTTAGTATATAACTTAAAAGTTAGTAAAACTATAGGGGTATAAATGTATTAATAAAACAGAGTCAAGTGTCATATATACATATATGTAGTATGTACATATGTGTTTAATCAAAATGATACATTGTGAAATACAAATATATTTTTTAAAAAGTGCCCAGTTTTTTTGTCAATGTAGCATTGTCTTAATAACAAAAAATCAAAAAAGGATAAAAACATAAAACCTATAATATTGTAGAGTATTTAATATATATTTTATATTCACATATATGTTAATTCTGCTGAATATTGTATGTGTGAGGACCCACAGAGTTGTGAGCCTCTTCCACCTGCTGTCTCTGCCCTGGCATTTTGGAGTGAAATATATAAACATGTGGAAAATAAACAAGACAGATTCATTATTTACTGAATGTCCTTGCTGCTGTTCTGTACTTCTGTCTCTTATTTCTCTTACATCTCTGTTCCTTTGGCTTAATAATTATAATCCTCAAGTTCCTACCATGCAACATATGAGTTTTGATGAAGCTGGTCATCTACATGTATGGACAATTGTTATTATTTACCAGAGGCATATGAATATGTATAAAGAACAATAATAAAAATAACAACCACAACAAACTCCTAAATCTTCAACACTCTTAGCTATTAGGGAAGGAAATTAAAAGTACTTAGAAATTTCATCTAGCCCACTCCCTTTGGACAAGATCAACAAAACAAATGGCACCTGATCCTGGTGAGGAAGCAGGGTAAGGGGAACTTTGTTCAGTGTTGGTAGGAGTAACAACTGGCACAGCTGTCAAGGAAATCATTGTGGGGGTTCCTCAGCATGGTTTACGGCCATTTTCAAATAAGATCACTTGAACTGAAAAAAAATAGTTAAAATTTTTCATGGTGGTGAACAAAAAGATGTCGGGTCAGAGGAGAGTAATAAAGCATAATGTTTTATGTCTGGTAGCAATCACTTTTCATTTTAACTTTTTGTATTGAAGTTATTTGTATTGTATTGAATAAAATGAAATCACAGATGAATATGGAAGGATGATGTGAATCCGGTATTTGCAAACGTGATATTCATGTGTCTGACCCATACAAGGATAGGGGATTTCTCTCTGAGGATTAGCTCCTCCCTTTACAGAGAAGGATCCAATCTTTGTCAAAGAGCAAATCCCCTTCGCTCACATGATGAATTTTGAAAGCAGAAATCCATCACTGCAGGCTCAGCCAGGGCATTCGTTCTGATTGTTTGTAGCTTCAACAGATAGGCATCGTTCTTTGTGGGTAGAAACAAATGGTACTGTTAAAAGACCTGGTTATATGACTCTGATATGGCTCAGAGTCTTGTTTTCCTATTTAACTTATTAACCAAGCTCCAATTCATCTTGGCCTGATAAGAATGATTCTTTGTAACTAATCCTAACTCTTAATTTAAGATTAGTAGCTTTCTGGATCTGCAGCCTTACATGCTAAGATAAAGTTACCATTGGCCGCGGTATTAAATCAAAGGACAATGCCCCCTTAACCACATAACTCTGACAGCAGGGGTATGCAGAACTTTAATGTTTTTAAATTTTTTGTCGTTTAGGCTAAAACCACTGGAAATATGGCCTCAAATTTTAGAGAAGCAACAACAGCAAAATCTCAAACTATCATTACACATGGAACATCTTCAAATTTTCCTAGTTTAGAAAAATATGGCCAAAATATGTAATTTCAGGGACTGCTTCACATAGTACTGAGCCATCTAAAGCATGATAAGCATCCTATACATTTACGATGCCTTTATACCATTAGGCTTAAAGAAGAGTGCTGAGTCTGCTCGCCTTGGATAATAGCCTCTTTAAGTCTTGAGCTTTTTTGGTGACCTTGAATAGCACAGACTAAGAATAATTTCACACTGTCAAACTTAGCTAATGTCACATAGATTATTAAGTACAGAAGATTTAGGAAACATTTGAATGAATATTATCATTAGTAACATAATTAAGTAAAAATATTTAAATAGAGACATAAGTACTCTTTCAAGTATATATTTACCCAAAAGCATTGAAGAGTCTGGGTGACTGCACACTTCCAGGGGTCCAGCCTAGAATTAAACCATGGAAAGGAATTGCAAGTATGTTAAAATAAGTTACCTCCAGATTTCATTTTTTAAAATTTCTAGTCTTTTGATGAAATAAAATGATATTGTAATGTTTTTTATCTTTATGACCATTACTTAATATTCCTAAATTTCCTGTAAAGCATTTCAAGTACTGTGTTGAAAAGTATCTTACAGGTGACCTGTACTCAGTTTGAAAGCAAAAAGAATAGACCCTTCACCATGATAGTGGCAGCCAGCCACACTCTTTTTTTTTTCATTCAACAAGAAGCCATAACTTTATTAGTGATAGAAACAGTACAAATTTCAAACCAATCTGTAGTTCCACCTTTGAAACACCAAAAAGGGGGGAGGGGATGGGGAGTGTCTTCACTGTCAAATAGTTACATTGTTAATTCCATAATAGCATTTACAATATCATTACTGTTGTTTTTCAGGGCTCGGACTGCCTTTGCTCTGGACACATTTGCCTGTGACATGACCAATTCTATGTCCTTAACTTCCACACCTGTTTCATCAACCTCTTCCTCCTCACTCTCCTCTTGTACTGTCGGAGTCTGAGTATTTTCTTGAATGTTTGAAACAGCTTCACCTTGAACTTTGAACTTCTCAGCAGCTGCTAACTGTGCTTGCTGAGACAAATCTTCAATCTTGGCTTCTCCAAATACGATGTAGGTGTCTGAAGCCGGGCTCTTGTAGACATCTGGTTTGGTGATGACGAAGAGGATATTTTTAGATTTCCGGATAGTGACTCTATTAACCCCTGTAACCTGCCGAAGACCCAGTTTGGACATAGCCTTCCGTGCTTTCTTTTCACTCCGGCTCTGCTTTGCTTTACTGACTGGTTCTTCATCGATTTCAGCTGCTGCCGCCAGCTGGGCTTGTGTGGCTGTCTGTGTAGAGTCTTGTTCCTCGAGCTCTGGTACTGATTCATCGCTGTCAGATTCTGTTCCCGACCCTGTCTCAGCCTGGGGCTGTGGCAGCTCCTGCTCTGTGGCAGGGACGGTTTCTGTTGCTTCGCCAGGCATTTCTGAAGGGAATAAGCAGGAAGCCCGAATTAGCTGCGGGAATGCACCCGCCCAGCCCAGAGTCAAGTATTTGTGCGGAGGACGCGGAACCAAGATGGCCCCAGCCACACTCTTTTCTCAGTAGTATTTGACACAAAAACAGTCACAAATAGATGGATCAGATGGAATGACCTCTTTCTTTCTGCAAGCATACTTCCTTATATGTGAGCTAATATTCGGTATGAGGGTGTTTAAGGAAATGAACAATCGATTGTAAATTCATCCTCTTGGGTAGTGAACCATCAGAGTTTCAGTAGGTGTCACTCTGACAATGTTTCTCCCTTACACTACTGGAGCCATTATTCTCCAGCGCCCGACTGGTTCCACTGGCGAAAGCTGTGGTTTTAGTGCTAGGGTCAACTTTCCCTCTTGAGAAAGGCTTGGAGGAGTGGCGCTCAGTTAGTGGAGGATTTTTCTCAAGATCTGAAAGAGGTTTGTGACAAGAAGTAAGAAAGCAGAGAGAAGAGGAAAAGAGGCAGATGTTAGAAGAAAAGGAAAGAGTTCAGACATAAGCACACATTGTGCACAAAATACTGGTATTTGGTCCTCCAAACTGGAAAAAGAAAAATCAATTAGTAAAACAAGTAATCTTAAGAAACTAATTCTAGGTCCATTTATAGATGTAAAAAATGATTTATAGATGCCACGAGGAAGTATGCTTTACTTTATGCTTTTTTGTGTGTTTTGTTTTTCTCATGATTTTCCTTTGGTTACAGACTTCTAGTGTGGCAAAAGGCATAATGACAAGTTTTGCAAAGCAAAACCTCATTTTCTTCTGCAGTAATAAAAGAACTTGATGATTCTGAATAATTATTTTCTTTTAGATTTTCCTCAATCTGTGTTCCCTTTGCAATTCTGTGAACTACTTAATTAGAGGGATAAAATTAAATGAATAAACAAACTTATGTTCGAAGAAATTGAAGAAGCATTCAATACTATCACTATTTCAGCCTAAACTGCCATAGGACCATCTGAGTAAGTGTTCCCATGGAAGTCAGTGGGCAAGGCTAGAGTATAGCACAAGTGTTTACTGAGCTCAGACCAATTCAGAATTTCAGATCAGTGTCCAGAAAATCATAAAGATATGAATAATTTGCAAAATAGTAAAGGGTGTATGAATATTTAAGCATGTATAGTGTGTGACTGTGTTTCTAGAGTGTGTGTGTGGTGTGTATAGAATGTGGTAGGTATGTATGTATAAACTTTTTATATATGTGCATTTATGGTTTATGTGAATGATGACTGTGTTTGAATGTGGCCTGTGTAATGTGTAGTGCATATAATCGTTTGTGCTCTCTATGTATGTGCGTGTGTTTTCATGTGTGTGTGTGTGTGTGAGTGTGGTGGGTGTATGTTGTTTGTGTGTGCAATTATTTCCTGTATTTTTGTATATGTTCTGGGTGCCTGTTGTGTGTATGTGTATATATGTGTGCATGCAGGCATGCTTTGTGTGAATGTGTGCATGTGTACATGCTTTTGTGTGTGTCTTTTCTTTTGATACACAGCATGGTACTGAACAGCTTGGTCAAAAAGTACCAGTAATCCATAGTGAATCACTTTGATTTTAATTTTTCTTGTATTACAATGACGAGTTTGCCCCTTGAGACTCTGTGCATTCTTCCTTTGGATGGAATAAGAACACCAAAATGTACAGGAATACTGTATTCATTTGAAGAAAGAATTTTAGAAAGCATTTACCTTCAATTTTCTGGCAATTCAATTACCAGTACTCACATTTTTAAACTGGAGAAAGAATCAAAAAGACTTAACTTTGAAATATTCACAAATGTTGTAGTTAGCTTTTGAATTCAGTGAAATATTTCAAATCTAGGAAAGTGTCTATTTTCTTTGTAGTAAACTAATACAATACTTTTAAATATTCTTTTTGATAAATAATTTTATCACTAAGTATTTTGAAAAAAACTGTTTAGGTGAATTATTACATATGTACTTTTGTATATCCTTGTCAGTTTTAAATGAAACATCTTTCTATCTTATCAACAGAATATTAGAGAAAAATCACTATTTATATAAGATGTTGCTGGCATCTTATATAAATGGCTGTATGTTAGAAATAGCAAGTTTAGGTTCTTCACACAAAATATAATTTGCACAGCATGATTCCTGAAAAATATTTTCATAATTCTTTAAAAATTGAAAATGTCAAATAATTGTTGTACTCAAAATACTTCTGTTGTTCTTAATATGCAGGAATTAATAAGTATAACAATAAATGTTTCCAAAGTTCCTACATGGTTACAGACTCAAGTACTAATTTTCTGTGCAAGATTCCAAAGCTATTACATAATTCCAGAGTTTGAATACATTCAAATGTAAACATGGAGAAAGAAAAATATGTTCTGTAGTGACTTTATGCTCAAGGGTTTATTAAGCCCCTGTCACCTACCTAGCCTTAGAACACTGTTGTTCTTTAATCCAGTCACACCTGCCAGATGAATGTCAATACATAAAATGCAACCCTGCAATAATCACAGCTCCAAGGTGCTGAATAACACTAACTGTTGTCACCACCAATGCCTTGGCCCTTGAAAGGTGAACATGGAGGGTATTGCACTTCTCCTTTTAACCTTGGAAGTAAAAACATTATCTTGGGTCAACATTCAGCCTCTTTCACTCATGCATGGCCTCTCTTGGAACTTACATTGCATGCCTTCACACAAACTGTTGGAATAACAAAGGTCAATGAGAGTTTGTATGCATAAACAGATTTTTATCTTTGAAGTCTACCTGATACTTTTTTCACTGTCACTCTCTCATTTTCAAGTGATGTAATTGTTCTGTAACCTTGAGAATTCCCATATGCTTCTGGTTATATTAAACTGATTATATATGCCTATATGCCCATCAGCAAGAGATCATGGTTTACATGAAAAATGAAATCCAGTTCATACTTCTAAAATTGGCTTTAAGAAATATATATATATTCATTCATTCAATAAATCTGGTCTCCATGGAGATTTAGTGAGCTACAATCTACGCAGCTGTATATAGAATGTAGATGTTGAAATTTCTATTATTTGTTACCCTCGGTGTGTATTGAGGTTTAAATTTTTTTCTAAAGTAGTTCTTCGAAGTTCTGCAATTTTCCAAGTGGCAAATAAAAACCATATACTCAGTTGATTAAATTATACAAATATATTACATACTAAAACAAAACACATATTTCTCAGATAAGAATGAGAAGATAAAATTGCTATTGAAAACAACTCATTTTGAGAATAATTATTTCTTCATTTTAAAGTGGTGTGGTTTGAAATTTAATCCAGTATTAGCATAATTGCCTAGTAAATACAAAACCTCAGATATTTTCTTCATCAGCAGAAAAATTTCAAAACATAGAAATACTTCATGTACATATTTATGAATTCACAAGATGTGACTGCATAGGATAGGAGATATGAGAGATGGTTATAAAGCTTGTTTAAGTTACCAAATCAGTAAAATTGATTGTATTTAAATTATTATAACTTAAAATACATCATTATATATTATGAATAATTATTTTTAGAAAATTACATCTCAAAAATATCAGTTTGTTTTCAAATTGGGTCTTGAGTTTCATGCTACATCAGATTTATTTTTCTTCCTATAGCTTCCAATTTTGTGGTCATAATGATCAGAATCCACATGTGTATCTTACAATTGACATTTTGTTTAGTTCTGAGCTTTGTATTTCTAAGTTTGTTGTTTCATTAAACTTCTCCAATTGCTTGACCATCTCCATGAATTTTGATCCATTATTAACTTGTATTGCTAATGGTAATTTTCATTGTATGACTGGATGTTTACTGAGACATATATGAATTTATCCACCCCTCCATTTTACCCCTTTAGCTCTGTCCATATCACCCACAACATGTCCCTATCCCAACTTCATATTATCATCTTTTTTGTGATAGCCCACTAAGTCCAGAGAGTGTTATCCACATGTCATGGATATGTCACCATCCTTTGGAACATAGGTTGTATTTTATTGTACACATGTATGCAATTCTCAAATCATCAAAACATACAAAAAAGAAGACTGATGAATACAAACAATTTTTGATACCCTGTCATTCCCATGATACTCACTCTAGTAGTGTATGATTCCTCTCTTTGATAACTGTGGAACATTATTAACTCATATCTCTATCTTACGAAATACCAGATCCACTTCATTAATCTACCAACTTCCTTTTATTTATTTTTCCTGGAACATATATCTATCACTGAAATACTTGTATTAAAGTGTATTTGTATTAAATTTGTATTAAATTGTGCACTTTGGAAAGTGTCCTCAGAAATTATGATAACTTGTTGCTTTTGTAAAGAACACGGGATTAAACACTAGCACTTAGTGCTAGCTCAGAAATTTTCCAACTCAGGAAATATGATAACTTGTTGCTTTTGTAAAGAACATGGGATTAAACACTAGCACTTAGTGGTAGCTCAGAAATTTTCCAACTCCTGTTTCAGTGGCTTCACATCCTATTTGGACTTCTAGGGGACCAGGATAGTAGGCAGTACACAAAATAGACATAGGATTTTATGATTTCAAGAAGTCCCCCACAAAATGTGGGTATTTATACTTGTTCCCCAGTTGATTTTTGCTTGGAAAGCATGAGGATATGTGATCTTGCTAGAGGATATATGCTCCTGGGGACTTGGCTTGAAAATTCAAAAGACATGCCACACCCATTGAGGTATCTATATGATCTGTTTTGGATTAAGATGTGAGTTCTCAAATACTCTGCCACCTAATGCCTGCTACCTCTATTGCCTAGGCATGGACTCTTGTCTTTCTTAAAACATAAGCCCCCAAAACACACTTTCTCCTATAAGTTGCCTGACTCGTGTTGTTTTATCACAGCAATACAAAAGGAATTAATAAACAGGAAAAACACTCACACACACGAAACAAATGAATTTTTAATGTCCATTATAATTTTTCAGCATAAATTTAAACCCAAATCTCATTCATAGGACCATTTGTAAATGTCCTTCTTGTCCTCTTATTGTATCTATAGAGCACTTAATCACCTGGGTAAGCCTTTCTTACCTCAAAGGAAGGACCGTTGACAGATCGTCCTAATGTGGATTTGCTTTCCATTTTCTCATTTCTTCTTCCTGTCTAGTTTCCATCACAACATGATATCTATGTTTCTAATAATTTAGATATGCTTGATGAATATTTATTAAATGCTTGATTGTCATGATATCCATTCTGTTTTATGTCACTACACAACTAAGTGTTGATGGAAGAAACTATATCTTGTTCATTTTCATTCCTTGTTATTAGCAGAATGGCAAACATTTAGAACTACCAAATGATCATTTATAGAAGAAATCAGAGTATTTCAATACATTTGAGACTTGCTAACTTCTTGTAATGTTTTATAAATTCTTCATTCATTATCTAACTGAAGGGCAGTCTTATAGCTACAGATATCTAGAACCAGTGAATTTATATAATTCCCTGAAACATATGTAATCTTCCACAAGGTATATGGTTTATTGTCTTTACCTATTAGATAATTATTTCTAAGAAGGTTTTTACTCACATATTTAAATTATCTTTGGATATTGGTCTTTATGATATTTCAAAAATTATAGATACTATATTGTGAGTTTTAAACACAGCCACAAATTTCAGATCTAACAAATGCTCCATAACAATGTGAAATGGGAATTTGATAGTTGTTCTAAAATAATTACTGATAATTTCATTCTAAATAATTTTATTTATGAATTAGAAACTGATTTTTTTTACTTTTAAATATGCTTTTGCTAATCTGAGGACCCTAATATCTGAATTTTTTCTTTTCATCTCTGCTAGGAAATGAGCAATGAGCAAACATTTTACCATAAATACAATGTGAATTACTTCCATAATTTCAGGTATTCAAATGTGGAAATTCTAATTAAACATTAAATTGACACCAACAAAATATTGTTGCAATCAAATTGTAAAACTGACTTTTATTTTCTTACTATTGCATTCAAATACTAAAATAAATTATAAATATTTGTTGATTATTTCAGGGACTACATGAATTTTTTCTCCATCAAACAATTCAATTACTGGCTTATAACAGAATCATAAATATTAAAAAATGAATTGGGATATACTAAAGAAAGTTTTCATTGCTTAATCCTTTGTATAAAAAGTACAAATGGTAGTTGTTTTTGCACAAACATTTCTTCTTGTTTGCAAATGTCTCATATATTTTTCTCAAATACATATATATTCACACACACAAACACACACACACATATATACACAAACAGAATTGTACTTAGTAGATATTTATTATTCACATAGTAGATATTTTATTATTTATTTACTTTAAGGATTCTGAAGGAATTAAATGCTCCTTAAAAGTGATTTTCAGTATAAATTAGATATTATATTTTACTACTGCTTTGTTCAAAATGGCATTTTTCTTATTTTCAAAATTCTTACTTTTAAGAAAGACCAAAATTCCAAATCTTTTCCTTATTACTTACATTGTCAGAGCTCTCCATCCACTGACGCATTTTCTCCTTTTCATGGAACGACAACACTGCTTTCCATGCTCTTTGCCAGTTCTGCAGAGGCTGACACATGATAAACATCATATTTTCTTTCACTTGGACTATTTCTTCTGGAAATAAGTTTCTCTGAGTTCTTTATTCCTTAAAAATTATCTGACTAATAACATAATGCAGTTGAGAAAAAAAATTCTTCCAGGCACATGTCTAAATTTTTATATTTTCCTTCAGTCAATATTTTCTGGATACTTATGTTATAGTTTCAGTTTCAAATATTCCTCATAGGACAGTAATTTGAATGCTTGTTCTCTAGTTAATGATGCTATTTGGGTGCATGTGGAGCTTTTAGAAAGTAGAACTTCACAGTAGAAATATATAAAAAGAGATTGGAATTTTTTTCAGGCGATACTACCTGTAATTCTATCCCATGCAGACTAGTTTTTGGTCTTCCATGGAGTGAACAACTACCCTTCAACCTCCTCCCACCACAGATGACTCAATACACCATGTCCTATGATCTGTGACGGTGTGAAACAAATCCTCTGAAACCATGAACAAAAATAATCTTTAACTTCTTCAGTTATTTCTGTAGGTGTGTTTGTTTGTGTGTGTGTGTGTGTGTGAGAGAGAGAGAGAGAGAGAGAGAGAGAGAAAATTATCTAATAAATATTATACACGTGATTCTCCATAATGAGTCTCCTTATTAGTTACACAAGACTGGCTCAAACTAGGCAATAGGCCTTTGTTTTTTCCTTTGAAAACAGGAACAGACATTCACAATCATTTACACATTGTAGGATCCTGTGTGGTCGTTATGAGAACAGACATTGGTGAAGGGCAGCCTTGACAGCTCAGTCATGAGACACACTGACCAATAGGTAATGATAATTGTTTTAATGAGATGACTAATGTGGTTCTTTGATGAAAACATCAGCTGTTGTATTTATGAGATACCATCAGGAATTTGATGTATGTCCAATTTTGCTTTCAAATGTTGTTATAGAGACCAGGATGAAAAGTAAATTGGGAATGAAAAGGTTTATTTGTCTTACACTTCCTAACTTCCTAATCCCAGTTCATCACTGAAGTAGGACCTCAAGTAGGACAAAAAACTGGAGGCTGGAATTGAAACAGAAACTATATTTTCTGGTTTGTTACTGTAAATTGTTTGTTCAGTCTACTTTTTTAAACATCCCAGGGAGCACTATATAAATATGCAGCACACTGTATCTGTTTAAACTTTTCATATCTATGCTGTGTGTGTGTGTGTGTGTGTGTGTGTGTCTGTGTGTGTGTGTGTGTTTTGCTTTGGTGCTCCTATTTAATGTTTAACAAAAATTATTTCTCATGACTATGTGAACATAAATATTGGTGCTCTTTCTCTGTGTTTTGCACTCAAATCTATCTATAGATTTTCCATCTATCTGTTTTTAAAATAATTTAAATTTAAAATAGTAAGTGAATTCTTTGTCAGATGTGATAATATGTTTGTTTATTTTCCATGCACCTATAACTGTTAACTATTTAATAAAGAATATCAATTACTCTTTCCCTTTTAAAACATTGGTCAGTGATTTTTATCACAAACATTTCGTGATTGATTCAATTACGGAAAATATTTTAGACCCAAGGAACATAGGAATGTGTGTTAACGAATTTGAAGAGTGACAAGTAAAACAAGAATTTAGGCATATTACATCCAATTCATTAATCTTTATTTCAGTGTATGCTAAAATTTCCAATATGTACTCAAGTGAGTAATTTACATGAGTTTTAAATTAAAGACTAATACTATATATTAAAATTGATATAGAGATAAATAACTTCCAACATAGTCACTGGAGAAATGTAGAAAGTTTGACATTATAAGCAGAAACTTAGAAAATAGAAATATTTATTTGTAAGTTTATTTTCTGATGTATTTTGCTCTACCAAGACAGATTATTGCAAAGTGTATACGTTCAATAAAAACTTTACTTAATACCTGAAATGATGTATCAACTACAGCTAAATACAAATTAGTTTTGTAAGTGAATGTACTAAAATAATACATCTTCTTAGTTTAGATTACAGTTATAAGTTTCACAACTTTTTATTCAACACTGACTTCTCATTGCGTGAAAAGGAAAGTGATATATTGCCAGGCATATTGTCATTGCTAGTACTAAAAAAATATATTATTAAATTGATTAACCTTCCCTCATTTTTTTTCTTTTTTTGCTGTGCTGTCTTCCTTTGTCTCCTAGTCACTGGAGAAGTATTTTGTGTTGTGTGTTTGTGGACACATGTGTGATCTATTTATCTAAGCTTGATTTGTACTAATCAAGGACAAAACATGTGTATGTCACACATTCAGGAGGAATCAATAATCAGGAAGTAGTGAAATGTATAGAGAACAAAAGAGAGAAGGGAACAATAAAATTAAAGTATATATTTATGGATTCCTGGGAAAATTAGGTCAAAAGCACAAGGGATAATTAACTTTAAAGAGTAGAAGTTTCTCATGCAACAGAGACTAATGAGTAATGATGAACATAAGAGAAGCTATGGAGAACATTAGCTGGAAAACAGGATTTTACTGGACTTGTTTAGGTATAGAATTTTGTCTTCTGATAGAGTCATCACCATGTCTTGATGCTGGCATATCACTCTGATTGGATCAGTATTCTTTACTAAGTTTTCCTTATAATGTTTAGCTGCCTTCCAGATGGGACTGGGACCACCTGCATCTACCAGCAACATATGGTTCTCCAAACTTTCTGATACATACCAAGTTTGAAGTTCTTGTTCATTGACCCTTTGGAAATGTTGAAAGTAAATCGCTTCTCCTTGGACTATAGTCTCTTGTATGTTAAATCTTAAAACAACAAAATATCAATTGTTTAACAACAGTAAAAATGATAAAATGACTAAGATATTTTTCTAAATAAAATAATCTTATGGAAAATGTAGCAAACAATAATATATTGATTTTACATTAACATAGGCATAAAGCTGTTTACTTAATAGTTTTAAGATTTATACTTTGCAGAGTTTAAGGTCATGCAGACAGATGTCAAATGCAAAAAGCCTGACTTCATGAACCTTTCCTTTTTAATGTTTAATTCCATCCCTATTTTAAAGGAAATTTAATTTAAGAGAATTATATCCATATGATTCTAGTTCATTTGTATTTAGCTGATCAATGTGCTATTTTATAAGGCTCGTTTGATGTCAAGGAGGCAGCCATTCCCTTCTCCCCTTAGGCTTTTGAATCATATTTTCTCCCTTTAGAAGCATTTGGCAGTTTATAAAACCCAAGTACCAAAGACTAAGCTTTGGTTTAAAATTCAGAGCATTAAACATGGCACAAAACATTAACAAGGGCACTAAGTTTCAGTTACAGAAATCCTTTAACATAATGACTTATATATATATATTTGCTTATTTTAATTATTAATTAAAAAATCAGTTTCTTAAGACAAAGAAACATTTTGTGAAAGATTAGAGGAAGGACTCCAGAAGAGGAAAATAATAAATATTTCAAAACGAGCTGTCTAAGACTTTCTGATTACCCACTTCCTTGAAAAGAAAACAGATTATATTAAGAAAGCACAGACTTTGAAGATGGGCCAATCCTATTCTAACTTTAATAGACATATTGATTCCTATTCTTATCTAAAGTGACACATTATGGTTTGTTTCTTTGCAAAAGGAAGAGAATGTCACAGATCCCTAATGTACTCAGTGTGAGCACACATCTTAACTTCCACCGCGTGTTCCTCTGAGCTGAGGTTGGATCTAACATTCTCTTTTCATTTTGGAGTGTTGGAGTTCATCTCAGTATTCTC
>PVIU01028516.1:0-18856 GCA_004026605.1 Ondatra zibethicus | reverse complement strand
AAGAAAATACAGTAAGAAGGAGGAACTATTCCTGGGTATCATGATCTTGACAGTGCAAAACCCCAGGAAACTTGAGAACGCTCTGCTAAAGCTAATATGTGCATTTACCAAGGTCACAGGGTACAAGGAGGATGTGCTGGGTTGGTATATCTGCTCTTAAAAAAGGTATTTAGAAAATAAGATTTTAAAAACACATTTGCAGTAGTTTTCTAACTCTCAGTTTATAGCCAGCTGCAGTGATATATGCTCATAAAACATGAACATTATTAATAGCAGATGAAAACATAAATAAGTGGAGAGGTATTAATTATTATTTCAAAGCTATATCAATGAAGTCTTATGATTTTCTTTCAATTGAGCTATTAACTTTAAAAATCTATAGGAGAATGCAAAGCACTATGAGAAGTCCTCGTAATTTTTCCATAAACTCATCAAAGGATATTAATTTAACTGATATTGGTTATATTACTGTTTATTACATAAAACTCGAGTTAATATTGTGGTAGAGATCTACAGATCCAACGTAATTTCCTTCAAAACTCCAGTGACATTCTTTCTAGTCGACCCCTGACCAGCAGGAATACAACCACACTCAGGATTCTTCCCGTATCACGCTTTATTTAGAGAGCCTCTCGGTTGAAAGTTTTACGGGGAAAAAGAGGGAGGGAAAGCAAAAGGTAGGGAGTGCAGAAGTGAGAGGCGAAGGGGACAAAGGGGCGAAGGGGATGCGAAAGGGACGAGCTCCAAATGGAGGCTGCTTATATAGGGAAAAAAGACACGGTTCGAACCTCAATTGGCTGCAGATAAGCCTGTGGATACCAGGACCCTCAGGATTGGATAGGGACCCCAAGGTTGAAACGCATTCGGGAAGCGCCTGGACACTCAGTCCTGGAGCATTGCCAAATATGGAATTTTTACCTCTGAACTGCCAGGGTGAAATCGCCATCTTGTAATGGTGTTTTGCCTGCGGCTCCCTGCAATTCTTCACAGCAATAAGGAAACCTAAAAATCACATGGAAGCACAGAAGATCCTAAGTAACCAAGGCCATCCCAAGCAAAAAGAATAATGCTGGAAGAATTACAATATCTGATTCCAAATTGTAGCAGGAAAACCATCATACTACTGGCACAAAATGAGACACATAGTTCAGCAAACCATGTGAGAAGACCCAGAAATAAGTTCCTGCAGTCACAGGCATCTGACTCTAAGCAAAGAACTCCGAACTGTGCTGGAAAAAAGATAGCCTCTTTAATAAATAAGCCTGACATCCACATGCAGAAGAATGAAATTATATTAAAGTCCCTTACTTTGCACAAAAATCAATTCAAAATGCATCAAGGTTTTGAACCTAAGAGCTGAAACCAGGGAAAGGAACCCCTATTCACTGCTGGTGGGAAGGTAGTGTATCCACTGTGCAAATTGTTGTAAAGGTTCCTTAAAACATTTTTTAAAAGCTATAAAATGATCAAGACATATCATTCCTGGACCTAGTCCAAGGAGGCAAAACATTTATAGATGTTCACACCCATGTTTATTGCAGCACTGTTCACAATGGCCAAGTTATGAAAGTAGCTAGAGGCCAAACAACAGGTGAATGGACAAAGAAAACATGTTCCATACATGCACACACATATGTACACAATGGAGCATTATTCATCCTTAAAGAAATTAAATTATCATTTGTAGGAAAAAGATGGAATTCAAACCAGAAATGAATGGTATCATTTAGGTAAATTAGAGCAAACTCAGAAAACAGATAGCGCATATATTTTATCTCATATATGAAATACTTTCTAAAAGAGAAAAGCAGAAGTCAAACGGGAAAAGGAAGTGAGGCTATCTTAAGGAAAAGGCCTGGACAAGAGTAATAAGGGGGTGACCAAAACAAACTGTATATTCATATGAAAAGATACAATTTTTCTTTTTACACACACACACGCACACACACACACACACACACACACACACACACACCAATACATGTTGACTATCTCTTCTCTAAAATTCTTAAGAGCAAAAAGTTTTTCAGATTTTAGACCATTTTGGAGGTGTTGAAATATTTACATGCACACAATGAAGCACCTTGGGGACAGGAGCCAAGCCTAAGCACAACATTCATTGTCTTTCATATTTGCTTTATACACATCACCTGCCAGTCATTTCACTTGCATAGTGTGCCTGCATCTTCACTACAGCCCAGTATAGAGAGTTGGACATGCAATTTTTCACTCTGTTTTCTTGACATTAAAACAGTTTCAGATTTTTGATATTTCAGATTTGAGATTTTTAGAATAAGGCTGCTTAATTTGCACATGGCTAAGAAGAATCATATTAATGTTAACACAGGCAAATAAGTTATATTGAGTTCACAGGTAAACCCATACTTTACAAAAGTCAGTTCTCTCTCTCTCTCTCTCTCTCTCTCTCTCTCTCTCTCTCTCCTCCCCCTTTTTTGGTCTCCTTTTCCCTTCCATCCTTCTTTCTTGATTTTCTTATTTGTAAATACAAAACAAATGAATGAGGAGAAAGGTTATCTCTCTAACAAATAGTACTGATCCAACTGGACACCCAATGCAAAAGTGAAACTCAACTTAAACCTCATAGCATATAAACAATTATTTTGGGATAGATTATATCTCTAAACTTACAATTCATAGCTACATGGTTCCTAAAAGAAAACAAAGCAAAAAAATTGCTTCCAGGATGTAGGGAATAATTTCCTAGACAGGATATAGTGAACATAACCATAAAAGATGAAAGAGTCACAGAAATGTCATCAAATTAAAAACCTTGAGAAATTTTTAAAAAGAAAAAACAATGAGAGACTGGGAGAAAAATAACATATATTCATATACATTCATATGTATCATATGCATATTATATGTGTTTTGTGTATTTATAATATTTTACACAATATAATATATGTTTCTTTTTTTTAAAGATTTATTTATTTATTATGTATACAAGATTCCTTCCATGTATGCTTGCACGCCAGAAGAGGGCACCAGATCTCATTATAGATAACTGTGAGCCACCATGTGGTTGCTGGGAATTGAACTCAGGTCCTCTGGAAGAGCAGTCAGTGCTCCTAACCTCTGAGCCATCTCTCCAGCCCTAATATATGTTTCATATTAACAAATAAAACAAGTTGAAAAGCATTTTATAAGAAAGAGATGCTAATGACCACTTTGCATACAAAAAAGTATATTAATCATTAGTTGCTAAATAAAAGCATATTCAAAGTACCATGAGATACAAATCCATATACAATGAATGGTTGAAATTTAGAAACTGGCAGTATCAATCATTCATGAGAATAGACAACGATGTGATTTCTCATAAATTTTTGGCAGGCATATTGTATGGTGGACCACTTTGGAAACTATCAGTCTTTTTCAAAGTCAAATATTTGGCAGCTTTGCTGGTAACAGTTACAAACCTAAATATTAACCCCAAATGCATATCAACAGAGGAGTGAGCACACTGTGGAATAGTTATGCAATGGAAGACCGCAGGCAGCAGCCTCTAGAGCATCCGAAGAGTTAAAGAATCTAGATACAGAAGAGTTCATAGTATGTAGTTTGTTTCCATTGCATTTGATTTTCATCAGAGTACTATAACAGTTAAAACCAATCTATGTTGAAAGCAATGGGAACAATGTTTCCCCAGGTGCACCAATGTATAAACAATAGAGGCTGGCCATGAAGATGGTGAGACATCCATGGGAGGACAAGAATAGTCTATATGTTGTAAAGCACATGAATTTCATGGGCATATAGTGAATAATTTAATGAAAAATTAAACATCATTTACTTAAAATTTTGTGGCCATCTTTACTTACTTATAAATACATATTCAATACCAGTGCCGGCCATTGTTTTATGCTCTGGAAATGCAACAATAAGTTTCCCCTGAAGAACAGTCTTGAATCATCTTAAAATAAGAGAATCTGAGAAGGGCTAAACACAGAGGGAGAGGGGAAAGAGACATCTGGCCATCCAGAGGAAAGATGGACTACATTAAGAATTCTGTTGGAGGTGAAGATTGGACCTGCACTTATTTTGTGGAATTAGACAAAATTAATGACTGAGATTAGTTTAATGACTAAAAATTACATCCAGGCATGATCAGCAAAGCAACTAAGACCTGCTATATACTTCATCCAAGAGGTGGAGAGGAGCGAGCACCAGACAAAGAGCCTATTTGATGGTGTGTATGAATGATACAGTCTGCAGCTGATGTTGGAGTTGATGGTGGTTGGTAGCCAATTTACTTACTTGCTTTTCCATAACTACTTATCAGTATCCTGATGGTCGCACTGTTCGTAAAACTTCATGTGATTAATTTTTTGGTGTGTATGTATGTGTGTGGTATATGCAAGCATGTATAAACATGTGTGAGGGTGCACATACTCATGCCTGCATGTGCAGAGAGGCCAAAGGTCAGCATTACATGCTATTCTCTACTGCTTTCCTAACTTACTCACTGGCTAGACTGGTTGCCAAGTTAGCTTTGGGTCTGACTTTCTTCACCCTACTTTTGCCAGCAAAGTTGAGTGCTGCCACACCCAGTTCTTTATACACGTGCTGGGAGTGGGGTGGGGTCTGAACTCAGGCCTTCACGATTGTATGGTGAGCAGTTTACCCATGGAGACTTGAAACAAATTCTGTAACTGCTGTCCAACATGGAGCCACATGGAATGCTTCTTCATGTGTTTGTCTCCTAAATTGAAGCAACAGCTTACAATCAGGATTATTGAGAACAGAATCATTTATTGACTCTGATAGTTCTGGAGATCCATATTCAAGCTCAATTCAGGAACACCAAAATTTTTCATGGATGAATTCCAATGTGCCTGGTTGTCATGGCAACTAGTTCCTCTCACTTCTAGTGAGGAAGGTAAGACAATCCCAGTGTTGAAGATGGAGGCAAATGGTTTCCTAATACAGCCTTTTACAAAGCAGTTGGTTGTGGAGAATGTGCTTAGGTCTTTCTGGCATATGCTTTTTGTTTTCCTCTATTTTCTGCCTGCAGCTTTAAAATATCAATTATTTCTTCAATGAGAGAAGGAAATTCTTAAATGCAAAGGGGGAAATTAGGGATCTCTGTGTTTGAGCCATCTTAGATTGGCACAACCTTGAACTTATTATCAAAATTCTTATGTGTTATCCTCAGTAATAAACATTTTGGCACTTGCAGCCAATAGGTTCTATCTATTTAAATACTGGATATGTTGCTGAACTGTATCAGCACAGCAAAGTCAAGGTTAAATAGATAAGAAAGTTTTAGCATAGTTCTTCATTTCTATATCTTCCATGGTTGACTTTTGCTTCCCACTTTAAGGCACAGACTGCTAGGAAGATAACAGGTCAGTCGCTGATTTTTGGCATATGAACTTTCCACTGTTTCCTTAAGTATTTCAATAACAACCTAGTGCCATTTTGCTAACCATGACCTGCTCTGATGATATACACAGATCATTAAAACAATAGCATTCTCTAGCAAGTTCTAACAAAATTGTTGAAGTTTTGTTAACTGTTCATTCTTTGTGTTTCATGAGCTAATAAAGTGTTAGTGCTGGCTGGTTGAGGATTTCAACATAGATTTTTCTAAAGAAACAAAAATCCATGACAAACCTCTCTGAAATTTCTGTTATGGGCTTTCTTGGACACCATGATGCATGAATGACGTATGAATTAAATAAATATGACTAATGATACACAGATGATAATGTGTAACAGATCCACAGTGTTTGTGTAACTGTTTTATTTTTCCCCATCCCCCCACACACTGGGAGCTCAGGAATGGCAGACTGTTCATTTTGTTTAGGATCCGCTTAGCTGCTAATCGCAAAGCACCTTGCACACAGTGAGGTCTCAGCACACATGCTTGAATATATGAATAAAAAACTGCATCCAAGTCAAAGCAGATGCTTAAGTGCTTAATCTGGAAACTGAGCTAACCACATGTCATGTGTCAGAGTAGCTAATGAGTTGTTGAAAGAGTGACATGTAAATTCCAGTGTTTCAGCATGTTCTCCACCCTCTTGTCTCTCCCCAAATTGAATACATGCATCTACTGCCACTATTTTAGATTCTGCATTTTACTTCAGAAACCAAAGGTAAGACACATTTGTCAGTCTCAAAGTCAACACAGGCAGAAAGATATGTCCGTTCTATCTTTAACTAAATGGTTTCGAAAGGACAATTATTGAATCAGAATTCCAGCTAGTGGGCAGAAAGGCAAAAATAGAGGTAGAAATCACAATTTTACAAACTAATCAAACAATGGAGGTAATCAATGGTCATCAACATGCATTAAACCATTAGATGAAAAACTGATGGAGAACCTTGTAGTAGATGGCTCAAAATGGCAATACTTAAATTAAGCTCAAGTTTTATCATACAGTGAAATGCCTAAACATTCCTAGTGACTGCAACCTAATTATGATCTAACCTGTAAATAAGTATCTTAAAGCCTAAAATACAAAACCATACAGGAGATGCAATGTAATTTTGTAGGTAGTCACTCATAATGTCACAGAAAAAGATGGAGTTCTCCATATATGACCTCACTCCATACAATAGCCACAAGTTCTGTGGTTTACAGGACACTGTCACTTCTGATAAACTGGCAATGAACTGGAGGCTTCAACAGCCCCCTTCAGGCTCACAATTCACTAGCATGATTCTCCAAACAAAGAGAATTGCTGCATGTATTGTTCAAGTTTTATGAAGAATACACCCAGGATCAACCAAAGAGAGACAGCTGAAGGCCTGCTGGGGTTCCAAATGTGAAACTTCTTTGTCCTCATAATTTGTCAACCTCTTGGGCTGTCAATGTGCATCACCAACAGTGAAGCTCACACTACCATCACTGTTCAGAAATTTCATTCCATAGGCATGATGGAGTCATTACGCATGTGGTCAGACTCTTTCTCTAACCTACTTTCCCTTCTCAGAAAGCTAGCTGACACCAGCTGGCTCAGTCTCCATCTCTGATCACATGGTTGGTCTTTCTGGGATGGCCAGTTCTCATCTTGAAACTGAAACTAGGAATCTATCACAAGGTGCCTCCCTTTGATTTCAGTTGCCCACCATAAAGAAGAGTAAATAAGATGGGAACTTCTAAGAGTTTTAGAAGTGCCTTTCTAGAAAACAAGGTGAAAGTCCAGTGATTTAAATAATGATTCATATATAACATTAAACTGTTATAGCTGCAGTCAAGCTGAAATTCTGTAGGGATGGAATGATTAACAAAACGGAACTAGGCTTAGAGAAGCGGTAACTGGATGACCATGTTTGCAGTGGCGCCAATCACAATTGCCAAGCTGTGAAATCAGGTGCAATCAACAGAAGCAAGCATAAAGAAAATGTGGAATATATACAAAGTGTGGAGTAGTATTCAGCCATAAGGAAGAATGAAATTATGTCTTTTGAATGTAATAGATGGGACTGGAGATCACGTTAGGTGAAACAAGCCAGATTTTAAAAGGTAAGTATCTCAATTTTTCCTCATATGTCGAGTTTAGAGCAAAAATAAAGGCAAGATAGTAGAGATAAAGTATTAGAAAAAGGAGGCCATCAACCATAAGAGTAAGGAAGAGCAACTTAGAGAAAGATGCTATCTGAGTATGTGTGTATATGAAAATTCAGTGAAAACCAATATTCTTTATAATTCGCCTTCACTAAGCAAACATTCTCCATAAATGTTAAATGTGTTAATGCCCAAAATATGCTCTCCATTTGATCTGCCCATTTATTACACAAAGACTAACGGATTTCACTTACAAGCTCATTGTCTACTACATTACTTTGGGAGTAATTTTTTCTATATCACTGAGATTGGTAAAGCAGTTGCTATCCAATGTCACAGATTTCTACCTGTCTTTTAAATAAAGAATAAAGTAGGTAATTATCCTTTATACTATATAATAACTTGAAATATTTTTCTAAATTTATTCAATGAAGTGTTAAATTAAGAATTTTCTCATTGTGATGGGGAGAATTTATATTCTACATGCAAATCCTTTCATAATCTTTGCCTTATTAGTCTGTATTAGACTTTCATTTATTCCATTCCTTATTTTATCATTGAGATATATACTGGTTAGTTTTAACTGTCAATTTGTCACAACCTAGATAAAACTGGGAAGAAAGTCTTAATGATGAATTACGTAGATCAGGTTGATTTGTGGGCATATCTATGGAGTAGTATCTTGATTGACAATTCATGTAAGAAGATCCAACCAACTGTGGGTGGTATCATTCCCTAGGCAGGGGGTTCTGCACAGTTTAGGAAGTGAGAAAGCTAGCTACAAGTAAGTAAGCATAGATGTATTTATTCTCTTTCACTGTGGATGTGGCATTACTTGCTGCTTAAGTTTCTGCTTTGGCTTCCCTTTAATGACAGACTATAATGTGGAATTGTAAGCCAAGTAAACCCTTGCCTCTGCTATATTGAAACTAGAAGGAAAAACAAACCCGGGATTATAGCATACCCCTAAAAACATTCAAATACCTTCTCACTAAAAGTTGCTTTTGACATAACTCAGGCAGATGAAGAGTCTCTCCTTTTTGAACCTAAGCTAAGAATTTTCTTCTTGGTTCTCCTGTATTTGTTATTGTATGTTTATTTGCAACCATACATAGACAGAAGTTAATATAGACGCATTATTATTCTATAGGGAAGAGTTTTCAAAGTGTTCTCAGTAGAAATCCATGGACCCCAAGACCTGTCTACAGGTCCATGAAATCAAAAGCATTTTCATAATAAGCATTTGTGCAAAAAACCAGTGTAGCCATATCAGACTACACTAGTCACAGTCTTCATTCCCACACATGAAAAAACCAACAAAAGACAAACAACTTCAAGGCAATAATGTCCTTAAATGGGAAATTAATGAGACACATGCCTGCTGCATGAGGAAACATGATAGCATCGCATTTTCAAGGGAAAACACTGATGAGCTTATTTGAGTTGTGAACTGAGCTCTCTGCTCTAGCCATGAAACATCTTTTATTACTTGGAAAGAGTGACAGACTGTGGTTATCCAAACCCAGCTATTTGGCATATATTTCCTCAAAAGTGAATGGATTCTGTCACTTCAGGGAAAACAATTACCTACTGCCAATGATAAAATTAAAGGTTTGGAGAGAAGAGTGGGGTCTTGGAAATGTTTGTCCACCATCATAAACTTGAAATTTTTCCAATACTTAAAGACTTTTCTGATGGTACTGGGGTTTATATTAATAAGAGTGATTATGTGTCAGTGTCTGAAAGATCCGTGTAACTTGGTAAGCTAATATGTTCCAAATTACTAATATGCAATGTTATAAGATCAGGCAAGTTAGAAAACTGAATTTTAATGTAACAGGGCATGAAAGATTTATTGGAATAGCTTAAGGTTGCACATAGCCACCAACCATTGATGAATTATAACATGGTATTTTAGTGTAATAGCTAACAGTGGCCACAAATATTTGAAAGGGTTTAGGGAAAGATGTGACATCAAGGGGACAATGGATGGTTCAATAGTTACTACTATAATGGAAGCATTCTTGCTTTCAACTGCATAAGTGTTTAGTTTATAAAACATGCTTTTAGAGAGGTAACTATTTCTCAACTTTCTTTCCTATCAAATTTCCGGGGAGAGGGGATGAAAAGGTGTTCACAAACTTGTAAAGGCCCATTTGACCAACAAGATCCACCTTTACAAGATTAGGTTTGAATAACAGCTTCAACTTTTAATTCCCTGATGAACAAGTCTATAATTTAGCTTCTGAAATATTCCAAGGAAAACAGACCAACTGAAACCTGAGTTTGAATGTGACTTTGAAATGCCCTCTGCTTCCCCAATGCCTCCCAGATGAAAACTGGTTCTCAGCAGCACAAGAACTGGACAGTCATTGAAGACTGGTTCCCAGAAAGAAAGCACTGATGTTGGAAGCTCTTCTGAATTGTTAGGGCACTGAAGTAACACAAACAATTGCTCAATTTTAAGGAGAATTAATGTCATTTTCAGATCCCCAAAGAGATCTCAAAAAGTAATCCATGCTACTGCTATTCATTTTAGACTCATTGGAGTGACCATTCACAGGGATCTCAGTAGCCACGAGAGTTCACATAAAAAGGAAACTTAGAAGACTGGATGGATGATCCTAGGCATCATTAATGAAAGGCTTGCTCACAAAATACTCTGAAAAACTGACTTTGATGAAGAGTCTTCTTTTGAAGAGCAATGGGGAATGACTCCATTACCACTAGCCTAGGAGTCAAGTCCAGCTTGCTCCAACCATCCTCTGCTCATTGTATTAATATCTTTCTGTTTCTTAATTTTTAAAATCTCAAAAGGAGATACTAATTGCTTTCATGAGTGAACAGAATCTCTCGGGCTGGCATCTGGGGATGGTTGAACTACCATTTGCATAATTACTTTAGAAAATTACTTGAGCTTGGTTTTTCTCCTTAGTAAATGAAAGGGAGGAAGATGGATAGATGAATGTAGTTATACACTTCTATAATTTTGTGTGTATTGCTGAGAGATTGTTTTATAGGTTCTGTAGAAGCTATTGGTGGATATATCCACACACTTGAGCTCCTAACCCTTGCAAGCCTCCAAGCAAGCTGCATTTTGCTGTGCATACATGTAATTCCAGTTGTCTTCAAGAATATTTCATAAGTAGTGCTATGAATATTCAGCAACAGATTTTTTTCCATTGAGAAATAATCTAAATGCCTAGTCTTTATCATTCTTAGGCAACCTTGCACATTTGTATATACAAAGGATTGCTGACGACTTTTGCTACACAGGCTGTAGGTAAGCAAGGACTGGGTTGGCCTGACCTGTCTTATTTACAGTCTCATAGCATGTCACAATGGAAAAAAAAACCCAGCTATCTAGCGAGTGAGAGATTTCTTCTATGCTGGGGAAGGCACACTCTACTGTCTTCCTGGTTTCACAGTCTAAACCAGCTATAGCAGAGATCTGCACAATATGGAGGATAAACTCTTTATCAGGACTTTTATGAGTCCTGAAAGGGATTTTTCCAGAGTGGTTCTCAGTGATAGATCACATGAGAGGATATTCCTAGTGGTTAAGAAATGGCTTGAAGTTCTTTCTGAGCTAATTTGTAGTCTTTGCTAGGAATTGTCTGATAGGATTCAACAAATCAAGAACCCTCCTCACCTGAGGGTTGAGTGAGTGAACATGAGCTTGGGTGTCTGAGCTACTGCAGCTGTATTGAGGATCTACTTTCCAACGCTTCTCTTTTTTTTGATAGGTCCCATGCCCTATCATGAGGGTCCCTGCAGGTACCCTTACCCAATGCATGACCATAGCCAATTGCATTAGAAAAGTTATTTTTCATACGCTCTTCTTTTATGATGATAATTCCTAAAGTGCTCAGGTATAGTATCCTCTGCTGGTACATATTTCTTAGGCTTCCTTGAGTGGCTGTTCTTGTTGGCTTCAAAGGGCTCATCATATAGACTGCTGCTTAAATATCACATTTCCCTAGGTTTCCCCTATATGCCAGAGTCATTCTCACATCCACACAAGAATAAGAAGTTCTTTGTTCAGCCTCTTAACTCCTAGAGAGCCTGTGTGTGTGCGGTGTTATCATCTGACCAAAGTGATACTGTTTTATCGAAACGTTCATATAAAAACACATGCTGGGGTGGAAGCAATGCTTTCTCCTCACTTTACAAAGGTGTTAGAAAACACTCAGAGAGTTTTTTGTCAGAGCAGTGAGAGGTGTTTGGACACAGTTTTATTTAACCCTTTCCCAAAATAACTTTTATGTATCCGTAGTCTTTGAAGTAGAGTGGTCATGTAAAGTATTTCTTATACTGGATGGTTTTATAGATAGAATGAGTTCTCTTAACAACTACGATGTTAGAGATTTCAGCTGGAATTGGCTGGCCTGTGGACTGGGACATGGCAATCCTCACCTTTACAAAACTTAACTTTTTTCTGGAATATTTTTATTGAAAATAAAAATTTTAGACTATCTTATGATTATAGTCTTAAACACACAAGAATAAAATAAGCTGAGCAAACAAAGAGTATGAGAAACGCACACACACACAGGTATACACACATACACACACAGATACACATACACACACACATGATGGGGAAACTATCAACCAATCACATCTATTAAGGGTGTGGCTACCTGGGGTCCAGGTAGCAAAACCAGGAGGACACAGGTGTCCGCTCTTTCCACGCAGTGTCCGCCGGACAGATAGGACGTCAGACTTGCCACTCTTGTAGCATGAGTTTCCCCTTTTTAACCATTAAAAAATACCCCTTCTTCTTGAGCTGGCCTGGTTATTTATTTTACTGACCTAATTCCCCAACACTTGGCACCCAATGTTCGTGGGGCTTTTAGAGCCTCTTGTGGTTCTGGCTAGCTGCCACCAGCCGCTGCCACGCTGCATTCATCTGGGCATAGACTGTCCCAGCTCCTCCCGGCCGCAACTCACACCACTCACCCCAAGCCCTCACTGCTCAGCACAGGCATCCAGCCCAGCTCCGTCACCGCAGACATAGACTGCCCCCTTGGCTTCCCTCAGCTCCACGCCCCGCCGCGCACTTCTCCCACTCTGTGCTGCGTTCATTTAGGCTTAGACTGGTCAGCTTGCACTCAACTCCAAGCCCCATAGCCACGTCTCTGCCTGCTCCCCATCCCACCACCACCGTGTGAGCCTCATAGCCATGCTCGGCTTCTCCCCCACGCCACTGGTGCTGCAGGCATTGGGTATAGCCAAAGCCGCCGCGCCACACCTATTGAACAGCCAAGGACATTCGCAGAGCACACGGTCTGTGATTAAATAATAATAATAATAATAATAATAATAATAATAATAATAACTTCGTGATTTGAGTGTTTTTCAGTATTTCCTTTAAATTCAGCCATCTAAAAACAAGCACATGGATTCAGGTGCATCCTACCACCTACTAGCAGGCAACGGTTATTGCACCTACTCCACCTGATTGAACCACAGGAAAAATTACTTTGAATTTTAAAAGGGGCAATATATCAAACAATCTAACCCTCCAAGGTTTTCATAGCTTTTTTACTTACACCATGTGTGAGGTCTTCCAAGACACATATGAAGTCCTTCCTACATGGCTATTTCTAGGATTCACCTTTTTTCTTGTATTCTGTAGGTTTTTCATAAAAATATGGTTTAACAATAGGAAGATGATGCAGTCTATACAGACTGAATCCAGCCTTCTTAGAAAAGAAGTTGGAAATCTAAGGAAGGACACAGCCATTTTAACTAACAGTTTTCAGTCAGCTGAGGTACTATTCCACACAATTCAGACTGATGCCAAACTCTTCAAGAAAGAGATTGCAGATCTCAAGGAGGATATTAGGACTTTGTTTAATACAACTCAGTCAACTGAGCTATTTTTGGAAAAGGTACAGTCTAATAGTAATTCATTTAAGGAGAGATTCAGCACACTGAAGAAGGAAACAGCTGATTTGGCACATAAGATCCAGTCCATGACAGTGGGTGCTGAAACATTATTTGAGAGGATTCACACTGTTGAATGTATTAATCAGACTCTGTCAAAGGGTTATGACAGATTGACTGATAGAATGTCTCTCCAAGAAGGTAATATACATGCCATGAAGATTACGTCCAAGGATGAGAAATTATCTCTCATGGACAGACTTCATACCTTAGAATCCTCAATGAGGGCATTAGAACAGAATTCTGGACAGGAGATCCAGACCTTGCAAAAGGAAATGGTAAACAGATTTGAAAAGATTGAGGAAATTATCAACTTTGATGACCAGGAGCAAAAGGTAAGAAGGCAAAATTTAACTTTGTCAGTGTGTAAAACTCTCCTATATAGCTTCCCCAGAGTTCTATCTGCCTTCCCAGTAATAACATCAGAAAAAGTAGCCAGTTCCAAATACCCTAAGGTTATCAAGGAATATACATGGGAGCCCATACGTATGAGTGATTTAAAAGAAATTAAACAAGAAATTGTGACTTATGGATTACACTCGTCCTTTGTTAGAGAGATGGTCAAAACCTGGGCTTTCAGTAACAAAGCCACACCTCACGATTGGGCTCAGTTAATCTCAGATGTCCTAGAAAGTGGGCCACAATTGCACTGGAGATGCCTTTTTAAAGAGGAAGCAAGAATTTTAGAGCAACAGGAAAGAGCAAAAGGAACTGAGATTTCCCTAGATCAAATTCTAGGTGACGGACTTTACTCTGATCCTCAGGACCAAGCTCTTTATGATGACCACACCCTGTCCATATGTGCCACAGCAGCTTTAGAGGCTTGGGACAGGGTTCAGGAACCAGGACAGAGAGTGAAATCATATCTTAGGGTTAAACAGGGTCAGAGAGAACCCTTTAGTGACTTTTTGCAAAGACTAACCAGGGCCGTACAAATAGGGATAACTGACCCAGAAGCTAGACGTATAATAATTGAATGTTTAGCTTATGAGAATGCCAACATAGAGTGCAAAAGGATCCTGGGGCCTTTAAAGATCAGATCAGCACCCTTGGATAAATGGGTATTGCATACAATGAATGTAGAGACATTTGATTACGGTACTGAAACGTGGGTAGGAGAAGCAATTTCCAATGGTAAGAGAAGACATCAAAATACCAAATGTTTTAATTGTTGTAGAATGGGACATATGAGAAGGGATATGTAGACAATGGATTTCTAGGAATAATGCCTCTTCTGGGAATAACAGGAACAGGAGGACTCAGCCTCCAGGTTTATGTAGGAGGTGTGGCAAAGGCCAACATTGGACAAATGAATGTAGGTCAACAATACCATCGGGAAACACTGTTGGGGGACCTCTCGCAGGCCCACATGATGAATGTGGCCCAGCCAATCCCGGTTACTGTAGAGAATGTGTCTCGTCAGGAAAATTAGAAGGTCCCATGCCTGCTGTCAAAAGCAATAATGGTCTGAATGTTGAGATAAATGTGGAGAATGAGTCAAGAAATCTGGTGGGACAGAGGAAACGTATATTCTGGCAGACTTCTATAAATGAACAAAGACCAAAGCTAAGGGTGTGTATAAATGGCATTTTTATTGAAGGCTTATTAGACATGGGTGCGGATGTAAGTATCATTACTCCAGAATCTTGGCATCTGAATTGACTTCTTCAGGAGGAAGATGTTCAGTTCATGGGAAATGGAACCTTATCTCAGGTAAGACAAAGCACGAGATGGGTTGAATGCATAGGGCCAGAATGACAAATAGGAAAACTAAGGCCATATGTAGCCAATATTGCAGTGAATTTATGGGGTCGTGACTTATTGCAGCAATGGAATACTCAGATTAACATTCCTGCTGCCCCTAAAGCTTATATTTCTGAGGAAAATATTAGAAGATATTACAGACAATGAACACCAGCCATTCGGGCTGTACAAGAACACAAAGCAATTGATAACCCTTCAGATGTACCAACAGCCCTGCCTTTAAAATGGTTGACTGAGAAGCCAATATGGGTCAAGCAATGGCCTTTGGCTGAGGAAAAGTTGCAGGCTTTAGAACAGCTGGTACAAGAGGAATTAGATGCTCAACATATAGAAGAATCTACCAGCCCTTGGAATTCTCCTGTATTTGTTGTTAAGAAAAAATCTGGAAAATGGAGAATGGTGACAGATCTCAGAGCTATCAACAAGGCTATTCAACCAATGGGCCCTCTGCAATATAGAATTCCTCTGCCCTCTCTGTTACCAAAGGGATGGCCTCTCATAGTTATTGATTTAATGGATTGTTTCTTCACTATACCTTTACAAGAAAAAGATAGAGAAAAGTTTGCCTTTAGAGTGCCTACTTACAATAATTCTCAGCCTACTAGGAGGTATCAGTGGACTATCCTCCCACAGGGAATGCTCAATAGCCTACCCTGTATCAATATTTTGTAAGTCAACCACTGGAAATAATATGTAAACAATTTCCTAAGTCTATAATTTACCATTACATGGATGATATTTTTCTATCTGATTCAAACATAGATACCTTAGAAAGACTGTTTGAAGAAGTAAAGATAGTTTTACCTAAATGGGGATTACAGATTGCTCCTGAAAAAATACAGAGAGGATATTCTGTCAATTATCTAGGTTATAAAATAGGTTTACAAAAAATTAAGACACAAAGAGGCACAAATTAGGAGAGATTGGTTACGTACTCTTAATGACTTCAAAGATTGTTAGGAGACATCTCCAGCCTACGACCAGCTGTTGGGATAACACCTGATCTAATAATTCATATAAATAAAACCTTAGATGGTGATAAAGACTTGAATAGTCCCAGAGAATTAACAGCTGAAGCAGAAAAGGAACTGACAATGGTTGAGGAAAAATTACAGGAGGCACATGTGGATAGGGTGAATCCAGAACTTAGTTGTATTCTCGTCATATTGCCTTCCAGAATTTCTCCTACAAGAATTTTAATGCAGAGAGATGATATTATCTTAGAATGGATCTTTTAAACCACATAAACCAAGTAAAAAATTAAAAACTTACGTGGAAAAATGTCTCTGAATTAATTATAAAAGGTAAATTGAGACTTCATCAACTAGCAGGCATAGACCCAGCAGAAATTATAGTGCCTTTCACTACTGATGAGATAAGAAAGTTACAGGAAGACAATGAACCATGGCAAAGAGCTTGTGCTAATTTTTTGGGAGAAATTAATAGCAACTATCTCAAAAGTGATAGGCTTAACCTTATAAAGAGAACTTCTTGGATTCTTCCTCAAATCATATGTGATGCTCCAATAACTGGAGCCCATACATTTTATACTGATGCCAATAAATCAGGGAAGGCAGGTTACAAATCAGACGAATTGAGTAAGGTGGAGCAAAGCCCTTATAATTCTGTCCAGAAGGCAGAATTCTATGCCATTCTTATGATGCTAGGGATTTTAAAGAACCTCTTAATATAGTTACTGACTCGCAATATGTAAAAAGAGTTATCATGCATATTGAAACCACTGAATTTATACCGGATGATACAGAACTGACTTCATTGGTTATCCAGGTACAAGACATGATCAGGAATAGGCTTTGCCCTATGTATATAACACACATCCGATCCCATACGGATCTGCCAGGTCCTCTAGCACAAGGTAATGCAGAAATTGATCAATTATTGATTGGAAGTGTGCTGCAGGCCTCTGAAGTTCATAAAAAACATCACATCAATAACAAAGGTTTGAAGAAAGAATTTTCTATAATGTGGCAACAAGCTAAGGAGATTATAAAGAGATGCCCTACTTGCTCTTTCTATAACCAAACACCACTACCTGCAGGGACTAACCCAAAGGGTACTCAAAGGAATGAAATTTGGCAGATGGATGTGTTCCACTTTGCAGAATTTGGCAAATTAAAATATGTACACCACACCAATGACACTTATTCAGGTTTTCAGTGGGCAAATACTTTAAGCCCAGAAAAAGCTGATTCAGTAATCACCCATTTATTAGAAGTCATGGCCATCATGGGTATACCTGCACAAATAAAGATGGATAATGGTCCAGTTTATGTCTCTAGGAAAATGAAATGGTTTTTTGCTTATTATAATATTAAACATGTTACAGGTATACCACACAATCCTACAGGTCAAGCAGTTATAGAAAGATCAAATCGAACTATAAAGGATATGTTAAACAAACAAAAAGGGGTGGAAAATACCCCCAGAAATACACTACATGTTGCTTTATTAACCTTAAAATTTCTTACCGCTAATGTGAAAGGGACAGCGGCAGCAGAAAGACATTGGATAATGGAAAAGTCTGCTGAATTAAACCAACCGGTTTATTTCAAGATGTGTTGACCTCTCAGTGGAAGCCAGGAGATGTTCTACATTGGGGAAAGGGTTTTGCTCTTGTTTCCACAGGAGAAGAAAAATTGTGGATACCATCAAAATTAATAAAGGTTTGGTTGGAAGAGGAGGAACCTCTTGGAAAGGATAAATGGCAGCTCATCCACAATGATGGTAATCATACAGGTGGTAAGAGAAACACATAGGATGGGGGCAGGGTTCTGTTCTTATCTTGGCAGGAAAACACTCATCTTCAAAAAATTCAAGGGACCCTGGAAGTTTGAATACAGATGGAAACAATTTACAACCCAATAAGGATCAGCAAGAAAATCGAATAGGTTCCGTAAGTGAAAATATTCATAACATACTTTTAGACACACATGAATGTACTTATATTTATAAATATATGGAGCTGGTTTTGGAGTTGGACTCTGGCTCAGTCCCTCTCTAATTCCAAGCCTGTTGTTAAGAGAAAACCCAGAGTTTCTGTCTCATGTCAAGACCCATGATATGGGACAGAAGGAAAAAATAATTTGTAAAACTTCTTTGCCTTTCTTCATATCTATTTTTGCCTTTATCATACCTTTCATTGAATATATATGCATGTCTATATAAATAATGCTTAAGTTTTCCATATTAAACAATACATTTCCCTGTAGTAATCTTTGAAGTTTCCAGGAAGAAGATGGTGCCCCACAACAACAACTCCACCTGGTTTCTATGATGTCATGATGCTGATAGCACTACTACAAGACCTGTTTTGGATATCAGCTGCATAGGACAGTTCCAAGTTGGTTAGCTGAAATGGTGCACTTCTTTTACAACATTCTGGCCAGACCTCTGCAAAATACTCAGAGACTATTTGCAATTTTACCAGGCCAAATATTAATCTTGTAGTTTAACCATCATTTATTTTAACAGGATCCCCTAGAAAGAACATCGCCCCCATGACAGTGGGAAGCAACTTTAGAGGACGATGTCCCCTCTCCCAGCAAAGTTTGCCCTCAGGCTTAGGGACATCATTTAGGGGTT
>PVIU01028515.1:0-18833 GCA_004026605.1 Ondatra zibethicus | reverse complement strand
AAAGAAAGAAAGAAAGAAAGAAAGAAAGAAAGAAAGAAAGAAAGAAAGAACTAAAGTTTTAGCTGAGTATATGTGTGTGACATATAGGAGAAATAATGACTTTCATAACCAGTAAAAAGGTAGAGTACGTGCAAACAAAGGCTTTTTAGAAGAGAGACAGACACACACACAGAGAGAGAGAACTAGGGCTGGAGAGAAGATGGGAGATCCCCTTGCCACAGTCAGAAGGGAGTGGCTGGGATCATTAAAGGAACAGGGTACCCAGGTGACAGGCCAGGTCAGCAGATTACAACAATCAGTTCCAAGTAAGGAAAACCTGTTCATGATTAGAAATGGAAGAGAAAGCAAAAGGAGCTAAGAAATATCTATAACTAAATTCTAATCATGCCAAACTTTAGAAATTGTGAAAACTGAAATCCAAATGAAAGCGTAGGGGAAATTCTTCAATGATACCACAAAGGGCTTAGTCAAATCTTTGCTAATAGAGCTAATGTTTCAGAAACTGTGGTAACAAAAATTAGAGGAATGTATGGGTAATAATCTGGTTTTCATGGGATATATTCTTTTTTCATCCTTCCTCACCAATTGGGAGGTTGCATGCTTAATGTATATTGAAGAACATAGTGTTTTCTAATGGGATATTGAAGAGAAATACAGATTAACAAAATAAGAATTTGTAAAATGTTTAAAGCAATATTTTCTTAACTTTAAAAAATCTAAATGATATAAAGTCCAGATTTTGTAAATATGATACATTTATATTACTAAATTTCAATGTTTGATTTTGAAATATTTTCTACATTTCCACATATCCCATGAAGAAATCAACATTGGAACTGTAAATATGTCAGTAAGTTTTAATGGAAGTATGTCTTCCATTGTTTGCCCCCCATCCACTTCATCAAAATAAGAAAGTTTTCTATCATTTTACACACAAAGAGAGTTCATTAAATGTTTCACCTGTCACAGAGTGTTCCCACATATGAAAAATGGTAGAAATCACTTTAAGTGGTAGTAAACTTTTTAAGTCACTAAATATGTAAGAGACATTGAAGCATTCTGATTCCTTTTTCTATTTTTATGGGAAAGGAGCACACCTGCCAAAGCTCTTGAATGGCTTCAGGACAGGACTGTGTGGAGTTCCCTATGTGCACTCCTTTAAGGAATCTCTTCCTAGCCAAACCGTCTCACCAGCTTGTTGTAGTTCCCTGTAAGAATAATGTGTGCAAAGAGCCCAGGAGAGGAGGTGCCTAGTCTTACTGCAGCTTGACATACCATGGCTGGCTGATATACTACATGGGAGGGCTGCCCTTTTCTGAAGGGAAAAGAGGAGGAGTGCATGGAGAGGGGAGGGACTGGGAGGAAAAGAGGAAGGGAGGGGAAACTGCGACCAGGCTGGGGAAAAAATCAATTAATTAGTTATATATATAAAGAATAATGTGTGGAGCAGCATGTTTTACTGTATCACAGTCTTGGTCTACATAATTTTCTTTTCTGTACTCCTATTCTATTCAGTATCTGAGACATTTTCTACTTTAATTTTTTTCTCGATCTTTACTTGTTTACTGACTCAATATTTTGCATAAATCCAAGTCTCATGCATATTTTTTGTTGGCATGAGTAAGCATAGCTAACAGCAAACAAGAAATCAATAATCAGTGCTGAATTTTTAGTTTTATTTTCTGAAGTCCATTCTGTCTACACTGATAAATCTCAAAACTTTCACAGGAGTTTTAATTATCTAATATGATGTCTAAACAGATAAGCTCATATTTGCATACTACACCTGACATTTCAATTCAAAGTGAAGGCCACCAGAATTTACAGCTACTGGTATTCCATTAAACAGCTGTCAGGAAGAAAGACAGAGGATTGCTGATTTTCAAATGCCTACAACATTCAGAGCTGCACCTAAGAAGAAAATGTCATGTAGGCGTCAACACACATTTTATTTTTTTGATTGAATCTCTTATGGCATTATTATTCAGACATTGGCAACAGCGCTTTAAGACTAGTGCAATGTCACAGATAAGAACACAATTTTGTCACTTGGAAAATAAGATAGAAGGTTCCGGAATTGACATATTGCAAAACCACTTAATTTACAGTTTACTTGGTAGAGTTTCTGCATTATTGTTGCCTGGAATTCATTTCTTTAAAGCAAAGTCTCAACCTTTCAGTATTGAATCACCACTTTACACACATTCCAGACAAGGCAGGTATATTAACAATCCATCAGTTACTGCTTGTCAGCACCTGCGTCAGGAAAGCACATAAAGAAATAACTAAAGACAAAGTGGACGGAAAAGAAGTACTATAGTAAACAAAATAAAAATCCTCGGGCAGGGAGTAAGTGCAGGATATTAGGCTTGTCTGCCACAACAAAGGGTAAGTCTCTCCGTTGTCATGAGTGATGCCTTACATGGTCATCAGATTGTCTATGGGGAAGATCTACCATCATAAAATACATGTAGGAAGATTTTCCATAGTGTACACTAGATAATGTTATATGGCTTTATTTGTTAATTTCTTTAGAAGGCAAAGCATTTCATTTTTGCTTTAAACAAGCTCATGAATTTTTATATTTGACATATTACCAGTGATCAAAGCTTGAGGTGAGTGACAGAGATTTTGTACCTAAAATGTAGATATTTTTACCCGTAGTACCATTTTCTCTTGTAGAAACTATTTTACTTCATTTTCTGGGATCTCCATATCCAAGATTTACATCTTGGCTTAACTGAATAAACTCAGTGATTTGTCTTAGATACCGGAGAAACATAAAAATGTGTTTTATCTCTTCCTCCTTACCATGCAAGGAAGTGTGTGAGTGACATGGATTCTCTAGAGAACTTCTAGATTTTCTACTGGAGAATTGAAGGCAGCATACTCAGCATGAGTTCTGTGACCTTCATTCTCATAGGTAAGAGTTATGCTGGGAGTGGCAAGTTGCTACCAATGTCATTACAAGGTTAGGCTTCAGTATCACTATTTCCAGTGTTAGAGAAACAACTCAAAATATTTAATTATATATTTAAATGGCATTTTAAATTTGTTCTTTGAAAATGTCTTTCATTTATACAATATATCTTAATCATATCCTCTCCAATCCTCCTCTCTTTTTCTCCTCCCTAAACACAGCATCTATCCAACTTGATGACTCCATATCCTGCTTATTAATTTGCATTCATAACTTCCTGTGTAAATTGGTGCTTCTCATGTGCACATGAGCATGGTGATGTCCACCGGAGCATGGATAACCTAAGAGTGCTCTCTAAAACTTCTCCCAGTCGTTCAACTATTAACAGCTAGAAGTTCCTCAGCTATAATGATATCTCAGTAAATATTGCCCTCCCCTACCCCGTAAAAACTCCCCCATGGAGTTTTAACTGGACTAATCTTGTGGAGGTCTCATGTAGATTACCACATCTGCTGTGAGTTCATGTATCCAACCTGGTGCCATTTAGAAAGTCTTTCATCCTGAAAGTGAAGAATATGGAAAGGATATCTGAAAATTTGGTATGAATTACAAAATTTGTGATAGCAATCAAGTTACTTGTATGTAGATTACAATTGAATTTACCATATGTCTTAGCATGTTTTGTTCATTCAAAAGTATGGAATCTAGGTTAACTGAAGCCAGTCCTAAACCTTTCCTATCAACAATGCCCTTTTGTTTTCTATAGAGAAGAATTGACATGCTCTTAACAGTTCCTATTTAGAGAAGAAACTTTTTTGTGTGTTCTGTAGACGAGCACAGAGCTATCATACTGTACTTTGGCACTGGAATCCTTGTGCCTTGCCAGAATTTGTCAAGATAAAATGTAGAGCTCTCGTTCAGTTAAGGTGCAATTTACTGCATATGTATTATTTTCAAGATACTGGACTAGGCCTGTGGTGAGACTATAATAAATAAGATAAATTTCTATCTTTACAAAAGTTATAATTAGTTAGAGATAATATATATACACATATATGTATAGTATAAACATCACAAGTAGTAATAGATAACGCAGTTAAAAATTCGATGTGACTGTGGTAATAGCCCTGCTATCCCTTATCTTTTACACCACTCTAAGGACTGCACCTTTGCTGTATTCCTTTGGTACCCAGCAGAGTGTATCTAATAGAGAATGCTCTGAATAAACAGAGGCTGAGTGACTGAAACAGGGCAGATGAAGACTACAAATGATTTCAGGGAATCTCCTTTATAAGTCTTGAGCTATTTGCTCAATGAACCTCAATAAAAATGAATTAGCAGTAGTAATAACACCAAACTTGAGACCTTCCTATCGTAAACCCTGCAGTTTAATACATAATCACTTTCCATTAAGAATTCATCTCCTTATCTTTTGCCTATATTGTGAAATATATTGTAATTAGAATTGATTTTTATGGTACAATTTTGTAGAATACCATAATAAGTGCCTTACTAAGGGCCCCAAATAATTTGAGATGTATTTTCAAATGTGAATTCTATAAGTGTATTAAAGAAAATCAACAAATGTGTAACCAGCCCATACGGCTCAGTGCGCATTTCCTCACAGACCTACTGACATTTATAGACAAGTTCATTTTAAAGACCACTTTGGTCAATACCATTCTAGATGATTCATCCACAACTCCAGGAAAATAATAATTCACATTTAAGACATATTTTTCTAGATACGTTTATGTGCATATTCATGCATGTGTGTGCATGTGAATGAAAAATTGCACATCCTTATGTTCTCATATCCATCGAGGCTAGAAGCTGTTACTGGTATTTTCCACTAAAACTGTAAACCTTACTTCTTGAGAAAGGATACCTAGCATAACTTTGGACTCATTGATTCCACCAGGTTGACCAGTAACTGAGCTCCAGGAATCTTCCTGTCTCTATATTCCTGAAATTGTGGGCATAGCATTCCAGCATACCCAAATTTATTATATTGTGTCTTAGTTACTTTTCCATTGCTGTGAAGATATACCACGATCAAGCCAACTTATAAAATTAAGAATTTAAGTAGGGGCTTGCTTATGGTTTTAGAAGCTGAGTCCAGGATCATCATTATAGACAGCATGGCAATAGGCAAGCCCTAGTGAAGTAGCTGAGAGTTTACATTTTATCCACAAGTTTAAGCCAGAAAGAGAGAGAGATTGGGCCAGGCACTGGCTTTTGAAACTCCAAAGTTGACTACAGTGATAAACCTCCTCGAGCCTGCCCACATCTCCAAATCCTTCCAAGCCTGTTCTACCAACTAGGAACCAAGAATCCAAATATATGAGCCTGAGTCATTCTCATTCAGAATACCGCATATAGGTTCTGTGGATCTGAATTTAGGTCCTTTTAATAGTGTGACAGACATTTCATTAAACAAGCCATTTTCTTATATCTTGATTTTTTGATTCCATCTGTGCTTGAATATAAGTTTGTTTTACATATCTCCATGTTGCTCAATAACTGGCTACATGGGGATGATGTGTCCTGTATGTTTACAACAGAGCTAACAAGGGGTTCCTATTTCTTAACAATACAGGAGCAGTTGTAAGGTCTAGTGCATTGTAGTATAGTCTGTGGCAGTGCTAATATGATACAGATAAAAAAAACTGATCTAGACTATAGTAGACTGTGATATTTAAAGCTGTGTAAGTAATAGCTATAATATCTGCACAGATAAGAAATCAAGTAATAAGTACACATCACAAAATGTGTTCCTGTCTTTAAATATCTCTATATTTATAAACATTAGGCCTGAATATGAAAAACTTTTAAAAAATATATTTGGTTAAAAGATCCATTTAAAGGTGATTACCAACTAATGAGATATACATGTATACACACACAGCTATTCTTTCATGGGGTTTATTGAGAGGAAGCTATGAAAGCATATTTCTTCCAGTGCATTACGTCAATATCTGGTTTCTGTATGTATGAATGTGAATAGGGGGAGCTTTGGCAGAGCTATTCATTTCAGTTTTCAGAAATGGTCAGCACGTTTGTAGTTTCTGAACTGTAAAATTGAGAACAAAGTGTTACCTTACAATGATTAACACATTGGATAAGGAAATGTTCTGTGAGCAACCTTAGTGTGGGCTCAACTATGTCCACCAGGTAGTTCTTTTCTTTAACCTTCAGACTATGGTCATCTACTTTGATTGTTTTAGATGTACACACTCACACACGTGCACACAAACACACACACATGCTCACATGTCTGTGTAAGTATATGTCTTCCAGAGCCTGTACCTAAGAGGCTAGAGAAGGACCCAGTTTCACTGGAGTTAGGTCCCTATACGGTTGCGAGACAATTGACTTGGGCACTGAGATCCAAACTGAGATCCCCAGGACGAGCAGTCAGTGTTCTTCAGTTCTGAACTGGCTCTGCAGCCCCTGCTTTAGTGTTTTGAAAATACTGAAAATCCAGGAAAAAAAATAACTGAATCAATTTTCTCTACTTATATTCTAAAATTACATGAAAGTTAACAGACTCACTTTCAAATATGATTGAGAAATTTTGCAAACTTTTTATGTACCTCTGAACTATTTTGAAGGCAGCCACTCTAAAGTGTATAAAATTGAGTGTATCATCAATAATCTCCTTGAAAAAGCTTAATAGTCCACAAGATGTAATTTCTCTCACACATTTGTAATCCTAGCACCCAAGAGACTGAGATAAGTAGATTCCTGAAAGTTGGAAGTCAACCGTAGGATACATACATAGTGAATTCCAGGCTAGCTTGGGCTACATAGTAAGTCTCTGTCTCAAAACACTGAACAGAAACAAAAGAAGTATTATTTGGCAATACATATTTCATAATTTTACATCAAAAGTTGTTTTTATTTTTGATAAGGACATTCCTCTGGTTCCTATCATCACATCTCTACATCATTCCCCTGTTATTTTGTGAGAGCAGTTGTGAACTCTAGATGCTGTAGATGGAATTTCTTCTTCCCTTTTACTGTTTGTTCCTAAATGTGACAATAAGATTGGTACAGATGGTTTAAATCACTGTCAACACTGCCCTGGGTCATCAGGTGGAACTGGTATAATTACACAGACTTATAACACTGGAAGCAGCAACTTTGAGTTTCAGAGGATCAGAAATGAATTAGAAGATCAGGGAAGAGGTAAGTGTGCCTGGAACTGGGAAGTGACTGTCATCTTCAAAGACCCACCCCACCTTAATGACTCCACCTCTTAAAGGTTACACAGCCATGCTAAGAATGCTACCAATTAGGAAACAAGAGATGAAAAATGAGTCTGTTGAGTTCATTAGAGATTCAAATCATAACAATAAAAGTTGGGAAAGAATATTCTGTGACAGCCATCAAAGGTTACCTCAGTCCTGCAGTCACCAGTAACTTAACTCTGACAATAATTGGAAGGAGAAAGATATAAATTCTCCCCTGAACTTCTGAAGGATGGCATAACTGTGTCTTAGTTTTATCCTCTGCAATTCTAAGCAGATCTAGCTACATGCTGTAAAATTCCAATGGGATCATGAGGTCATGGATAAGTTTTGTTTGTGATTTTAATTCATGGTAATTTCATCTATAATAGAAAACCAATTGCAAAATCTTCTAGTTAAAATTTTTAATTTAAATTTGTTATTTGTTTATTTAGTGTGCATGTTCAAATGTGTATGTGTGTGTATGTGTGTGTGTGCGCACGCATGCACATGTGCCATGGCATAAGTAGTCACAGGAAAATTTACAAGAGTTGATTCTTTCCTTCCACCACATTGGTTTCAGGGATCAAACTCAAGTTGCCAGACTTGGCTGCATGAGACACCAAGATTTTTTTCTTATCTTGTTATAATGAATCTCCTTATTCACACAGAATTTTAGAAAGAGGAAGTACTGTTTCATGTGTTCAAAATACAATACAAAACAGGAAATAATTTCTATAAGTTTGGTCATAGTCATCCTTTACATTAATCAAAAGTATTTCCTGTGAGAGTCCACATTCCATTACATTTAACCTTGTTCTATTTTCATCCTCCAGTCGCTGGTCCTTTTGTGAAGAAGACAATTGTATTGAAAGACATGGAATCTACAAATAAGAGATGCTGTTTAGTACTAATGGGCTCAGACATTTTCTCATTATTTGTTGTCAGATTTAATGATCTCTGTGCATCAAAGGAGAGATAAAATAGGAGTATAGAGATAGCCCAGCAGCTAAGAGCACTAGTTGCTCATACATAAGCCCCTGGCTGTGTTTCCAGCACCCACATTGTGGCTCAAAACCATCTGTAACTCCAGTTTCAGGGATTTTTATGCCCTCTTTTTTCTTTTGCCTGCCCATTGCATGGTCACTATGTACATACATACACACAAACAAAGCACTCACTCTATACATAAAATAATAAATAGATTTATGTTGATACTAGAAGAACTATTGGCACTTGATAAAATATTTGAATATATTGTCTTTCTACATTTGTGTCTCTTCTACACTATAGATGAGGAAACAATCCCATGGCTACAGCATATTGTCCCCAATGTTCCTGCATCATCTAAATGATGCATGATAGTAGCTGTGTCACTTTGAAATCATTTGGAAGCAGACTGATTGCACTGTTTGTATTGAAATACTGATGGTAAGAGTTTTAAATTCAGATCAGATATGAAAGATCATCCTTTTGTTGCACATAATAACATCATAAGATTTGGTGAGAGCCATTTATTAATAGAGCTAAAGATGCCTGCTTCACAAAGTGACAGTGAAGGGTGATGTGGATATCCTTCTGTATATGTGTTGCTTTAATTGGTTAATGAATAAAGTTTTTGGCCAGTGACTTAGTAGAGTAACATGAGGTGGGAAATCTACGAAAGTAAGCAGAGTCAGGGAGATGCCATGTAGCTGCCGAAGGAGAAAGACACTGGAACCTTACCTTATTGATAGGGCACAGCCTTGTGGTGATACAAGATTAATAGAAATGAGTTAATTTAAGATGTAAGAGCTAGCTAGGAATATTCCTAAGCTATTGGCCAAACAGTGTTGTAATTAATATAGTATCTGTGTGATTATTCAGGTTTGGGAAGTCAGAAAACAAAAGAGCAGTTTCTACCTACAAGAGGGGGATATAAAAATGACACTAAATTGGTATCAATAGAAAACAAAAGCCATAATTATTACATTTATGTACTCCTCTTTTTTCATAGTAATGTCACAGAATTCCAAATGAATGATAGTGTTAATTCTGATTAAAATATATATCCTGCAGTTTAATTAGAAAAAACTTCTAAACATTTACTGCCGAACCACTGAAAGAAGTAAGTTCTGCAAGTAGTCAGCCAAGAATCCACAGCCTTATCTTCTCACAATTATTTTAAGTTTTCTCATGAGAGGCCCAGGGCTAACTTTTAGGTATTTTAATGTAAACTTCCTAGGAAACTTAATCTTTGTGTTCTGTTTCCTGATGGATGCTTTATTCATGGTCTATGATTATAAATCTCTTTCTGTCTACCTCACAGGCATTCATATGCCTGATCATGTTCTGTTATTGAACACACCTTATGAAAAATATTCTTTTAAAACATAGCATAAAGGTTATGGAAGTGAAATTGTATACATCACAATGTCTACCCTAATGAGAATTTCACTGCAGGAAATGGAAATACCCTTCATCTAGTTTCATTTTATACTTTCTAAAAGAGACATAGCTTAATACAGCTAACCAAGGGCACACCATCTACCTTCATCTGATTAACAGTGAAAGGAGAATGCTTAGTTTTATAGAAGTAATAAATAATTCATAGTAATATGATTGGTATAATGTTGTTAGTTGTAGTTACTAAGTTGTCAATCATATTTTCTTGGGAATTATTCAATAATTCTATAAATGCTATAGCATATTACTTTGACCTTGACTTATGAGTTTGCAAATGAATGAAAGGGCTCAGATTCTCTCTGTCTAGTTTATTTTAATAACCCTCTCAATAATTACAAAATTGAACAAGCAAATTCTCAATTTAGCACAAAGAAACTGGTGTAAATTCAACCTTTAGTAAAATCACACTGATGTAAATCAGTGGACATTTTAGAAAGATAATAACAGTTCCTCTGTAAGTTTAAAACACTTGTCAACTGAAGATACCACACCAGATTGAATGAAATGCAATAGAATGGGCTTTCCTCCCCATAGCTGCAGATAAGACTGGAATCTTCAGCTTGTAGCATTTGTTGATAAATATTATATATATAAATAATATTACTGTGATATAAATATCACAGGAATAAATATTACTGTGAAGACTGACTTCAAACTGTCAACATGAGGTCAATGACCTCGTCAAATATTTGCACAGTTGGTTCTGACAAGACTGTGGAAACGTTTCCCTAGATAATAAAATTTACCAAATGCTGATGTTCTTGTAGTGATTCTAATAGTTTTGGCTGAATATGATTATCTATGCTAGCCTGTTAAGTTTTAATATGCAAACAAATCATACACATAGAATCTTGTTTAAACCGCATACCCTTTTTATTGTTTTAGAATTTCAATCATCTAGAAGATAAGTCTTGATCAAATTCATCCCATTCCTTACATTCTAACTCCTCAGCTATCTGGCTACTTTTCCATTCATATTTCATTTGCTCTTTAAAGAGCAAAAATGGAATAATCAAGGAAGTTCACTCAGCGCTACCTGATGTACATGGGTGTGGAGCCATCTACCGGAACATGGGTAGTCTTCCAGTGAATGCATCCCTCCTCCAACCCAAAAAGTTCCATCACAGCAACCATCAATCATTCATGACATGCCAGATAGGAATGGGATTTCATGAGTCTCACCAGTATCTGTTTTTTGATTTGGGCTGGCTTTGTCTTGTGTAGATCCAGTGGAAGTCTCTGTGAGTTCTTGTGTATAGTGTATAATTTTCAACAAAGATGATTTTACTGTGAAGGTCCTCTGACTCTGGCTCTGATAATTTTTCTTCCCCTGCTGTATGATGATCCAGGAGCCTTTGGAAAAGTAGTATGGTATGGATATAATATTTAAAATTGAACACTACATAGGCTCATATTTCTGCACTATGACCTGCTGGGGATCTCTATATTCATTTCAATCTACGTTAAAGAAGAAAGTTCTCTAATGAAGCGCAAGAGATGTACTAATTATGGATATAAGAATCTGCTGCTGGAGCTCCTTCTGCTCCTTTAGCCAATAGCCTTTAAGATACCAGCCCACTTGGGTGCGGTCTATTTGGCTTGAGAAAGCAGAGGTAGCCGTGCACTCTCTCTCTCTTGCTTCAGAATCTGCTTCCGGCTACCAGATTCTTTTCCTGGTTGTGCATGAGTGCTGTTGTCCAGGACGGTGATCTGTAAGTTTTTCCCTTTAAATAAATAACCCTTTTATTAATCATAATTCCAGACTGGTGTGGGATTGTTTCGTGACTTACTCCTTTAAGAATCTGAGTACATGAGGCTGTTTACCAAAATAATAGTATTTAGGTCCTCAACTAAAGCCTATAATATAGTCAACCAGAGTTATTTAGCTCAGTTAACAGTACCAGGCATGATTCTGTCTTGTAGGAAGAGGTTTAAACAGCAAATGAAAGTGGTTGATGATTACACCTGTAACAGTCATACCACTGTGACACTGGTTGGCATATCTTTTCAGTCCAATTGTTACTGTAGCTTCCATGATTATTGTTTTTTGTAACACTAATAATAACGTTTCTCTCCTAGTAGCATACATAAAGTCTTCCAGAACTATTGGGGTTTGCTAGTCATGATGAGGCTTTCAGGAGGGTACAATAATAATCAGCTTCTTCCTTAGAAGGATCAGGATGAGCCTGCAGTTCTGACCTTTCAAAAAGTTTCCAACAGATGTTAAAAATGACATTCTCTAGGCTGTATGTGAAGGAGTAATAGGGATTCACAATGCTGATTCTAAAGCTTCTATGTGGTAATGTAATGCTGTAACCACCTTCAAAAACAAATCTTTGAACCCTATAGAGTTTTGGGCTCACTATTTTTCAGGAGGGTTAAGAGTGCACTTTACTCTCAAGTGCTTTCATGATGCTGCTGGTTTGTTCCAGCAGCTGTACTATGAGAATGTCTGTCCCTAAGGAATCCCAGAAAGAGGAAGAAGACTGGTTTTTACCTTGAGGGCCATCAACAAAATTAGAAAGTAGAGTTTCTAACCACCCAGTTGCATTCACTTTTTCTCCCATCATTCCTCTATCTGTGTAACTTGACTATCCATCACATTTAAGATCTTTATGACAGTTTTTGTCAAGAGTAACAGAGGAAATTAAAGAAGTATTTCTTGGTTTCATGAAATTGTAATTTAAAATAGGATATTAGCCAGAAACAAATGACAAGAACATTAAAGATGCCTAAGAAAATATATATGAAGACTAAAATGTGATTATGTGAAGATTGAGAAATTATTGAAAAGGTAGTATGATGTATTTGTCAGAAATAAGATTCAGCACCCTGGGAAATAGAGCCAAGAATGAGTCCTATGAGGAAGGTTTATATTTTGATCAAGATGTTCTCACAGGACACTTCAGAGTAGAACTACATAATTACTCAGTGCAGTTGATCAATCTGCTCAAATGCAAGCTTGCACACTCCTGTAATCCCAGCACTCAAGAGGTTGAGGCATGACGATTGGAAGATTGAGGCCAAACTAGGCTTATATTACAATATCCTGTCTAAAATTTCTAAAAGTCAAATAATATAAAAGTAAAATGCGATGTAAGATGCTATGCCAGGTGTCTTCTTTCTGGAAATTAAAAGCAGGCATTGTGACACTGTAGCATTTTAGACTGATTTAATTGTGAAAACTCTGAAAAGTAATACTTATTCAATTATCAATTTTTGTTCATGACAAAATGAAGACACACATGTGAAGAACATAAAATATGAACACATTCTATTTAGTCATTTCTCATTTGGAAATTGAAGGAACCATTAGGATACTAATATACAGACACTTTAGCATTATAATTCTAAGGTGATTGCGGTGGTGGACAATGATGTTCTGTCTTCACTACATGTGATCTATGAGTAGATTTGGTCTATTATTCTCCTACCTTGGGCATTTCCTTATTTGGAAATTAATTGTCCAATTCAAGAACGGTTATGGATCTACCATGTCTTTACTACAAGTGTACCATTCAGATATATTGATAACTGTTTGAACTGTGAGGATTTCAGGGTTGTATTGTTGGATCCTCCTGAGAATGTTCTCACCAAGAGAGCAGCTTTGATTAAGAATTTTACACAATCCATAAAAAGCAAGGAGTGCATTGGCATTGTGGATGCAGGAAGAAAACAATACAATAATAAACAGTATCCACAAAATGCTTTGGAAACAGTTTTGCCAGTTGCCCAATCCAGACAATACCCCTCAGTATGTGAAGATAATTCATTCTAGTATGTTTTTATAGAAACTGGAATCCATGAATCTATAAATTTCTCATATAAAGTGATATGATGTTTGTGTATTGAACAGGCAGAAATCATCTACAATGCCAATATAGCGTCAATGCTCTATAAAAGTTAGTCATACTGTTTTGCATAATGTATAACAATGCAGCCAGGCTGTGGTAGCACACACCTTTAATCCCAGCACTTCGGAGATAGAGGCAAGTGAATCTCTGTGAGTTCGAGGCCAGTATGGTCTACAGAGCAAGATCCTGGAAGGTTTCAAAGCTACAGAGAAACCCAGTCTCAAAAAAAAAAAGATAAAAAAAAGAACAGCAATGATGTTGTACATGTTCCTTACAGACATGTTTTCCCCAAGTATTTCAGGTTGTGGTTAGTCAAATCTATTATTGAAGACTCTGTGGATATGGAAGGTGTAATCAAGAATAGACAACATGGCCACACTTTGATACATAAGGAGTTTTCTACATAGGTATATTTGACCTATTCTATTTTGTTCTATTGTTATGTACATTAGATAGTATTGGTATGTTTTGTGTACTTGTGAGGAACTAAAATCTAGAGCCAAGCAATTTTCCATCAATATTTGTGGCAAAGAGATGAGTGATGGTTATCCTATTGCCGTGTGATACTGTTACTGTGGAAACATAAACAAACACCTACTCGCTCCACATACCCAGCTGATGATGTACTAAACTAAGGATACTAACAAAGCGCAACTTGGTACAGCACTGATTTTTATTGGAATTACTTAGAGGAATATGTATAAGGGGTTAGTTATAGGAGAAAAAAACGACTCAAAGAAAGGCAACTGATCACCAAAGCCAGTATGGGCGACAAATTGCAAAATATGGGAAACTAGAGCTCTGTACAACTTGTAGGCTTCCAAAGGTTGAAGAGTCTCTTCCAGATGGTGTCCCAGATGCTCTCTGCCTCTCTGCTTCTTTCGGACAACTTGACTGGTCTGCCTCTTCCAGGAAGTCACTGGTCTGCTGAGTGTGTGTGTGTCTGTATATATATAAAACTTTACTATGACATGAGAAATAAAATTAAATTTTAATGTTCTGAACAATATGAGCCATATTTTCAGTGACTAGAAGACTAGTCTCGTGTGTATATTTATCCATTCTCTACACATTCCCCCCTCATGTCTTCCTAACACAGTTGTTCTCGTTTTTAAATTGGCAGTTATGTCGTCTTCAATCACCTGAGCTCTATGTTTATATCATCTATACTAACAGGCATCAAAAATAGTATGCCAATTTCTTCCCTGCTTCTCAGAGTTTGGGATCAAAAGAACTTGTAATTTCACAGCAACAGGAGGACCACATAGTCCCGTCCAGTTGGGGATACTTGGTTGGCACTGTTACAGAAAACAAGTAGCATGAAGGCAAGGTGCACTTTATTCAAAATGTTAAAAGTTTTCTTAGCAAAGACTACTTATTTTATGATCAATAAGACTTGATCTGATCCACGTATGGTGATGTATTCCTTTAATTAAAGCCCCATGGTGCAGTCTGGTAGATTTCTTTGAGTTTAAGACTACCCTATTTAAATACAGAGTTCTAGATGATCTAGAACTACAGAGTGAGATTCTATCTAAAAGAAAATCAAACCCCTGATCTAATGAGATTTCCTGCATAGAATTCATGTGATCTATACAGGGACAGTATTAGATCTAGCATTATTTACTGTAGAAGGTCCTTCTGTTTATGTGCTGCTTTCATTGGTTAATGAATAAAGAAACTGCCTTGGACTGTTGATAGGGCAGAACTTAGGTAGGTGGGGAAAACTAAATGGCATGCTCGGAGAAAGGAGGCTAAGTAGGAGACACCATGGATTCACCACCAGAGTAAGACATGCTGCTGAAAACTTAGCCTGTAAGCCACTGCCACGTGGCAATACACAGATTAATAGAAATTGGTTAAATTAATATAAGAGTTAGCCAATAAGAAACTAGAGTTAACAGGTCAAGCAGTGATTTAATTAATACAGTTTCTGTGTGGTTATTTCAGGGCTAAGCTAGCCAGACAGCTGGGATGAACAAGTGGACTCTCCTCCAACAATTATTATGATTAACATAGAGCAAAATGTGTATCCTCATTTACTTATAAATAGCAAGTATTGTGAATTCTGGACCATTTCGTTTTCCAAAATTTAGGATATATTTTGTGTCATGTAATCATGAAAAATAAGTAATGGCTATTCCTTAACTCAGTTTTACTTTGTAGAGTTTTTTGTTTGATTAAGCTCAGGCAACACGTAGAATTTCCACAATATTAGCCATATAATAAGCAGCAAAAGATATTTATGGAATCAGGGTGTGGTACAATTGGTTCACTTTTGAAAATAGCATAACCCCAACATAGAGATAACAACTGACAAGGATTACAAAAATAATTAGTTTGTTAATATGTGATACAAAAAGACAAATCTATTTTTGTAGTCCTTAATATCAAATACATTTGCAAAAATAAATATTAAACAAGGCACATCATATGGATTTCCATTTAAGGGTCAAGTTGACTTTTGTCAAAATAATCAGTGTCTCTTCTGAATCAATTTTCATGATCTATACATGCTCCAACATTCACCATGCCTCAGCTTAAATCCAAAAATGTTGAGTTCTTCTCTTTCTTTCCCTCTAGTCCATTTCATCCTGCCAGAGAAAAGTGGGATAGAGAAAAGGGAGAGAAACCTTTAGTACAACTGGCACCATGAGCTCCTTTCTACTGCTTGAGCATTGCTCCTCTCCTTCTCCACCCGTCCCACACAGGAAGGGTTATCTATGGCTCTGCATTTTCTTCTGGCACTGGGTCTAGATTGTCCTCTACGGATAGCCTGTTTGTTAACTCCTCAGCTTATAAAAAGTCTATCTTGATTTAACAAAGACAGCTCAGTTCTGCTTTCCATCAATAGCGTCCACCTACTAAAAGATCATTCGCCCTTCCCAAGAGAAATTGTTTCTTGTATGAGGCTTTGCTGTCCACTCTGAAGACTGCACTCCAACCTAGTTTGCTTTCTCTTGCAACTTGTAAGAACGGTGAGGTCAAGAAGCCCACATGAAAGAACTCTACCAGACTCCAACAAGATACTGGTGCCTCATTATTTAGCAGTCCCTGCTCTTGACATCTAGGATAATGCCAGCTGTACCCAATCCCACATGATATCTGTGTAACATTATTTTACTCAAAATGCCTCTAACTTGTTTTCTCATCCCAACTTTTGATAAAATATTTATTAATGGAATCAGAGCCCACTCTGTCCATTTAGTGGGATTCATGGAGATCGTTTTGAGAACTCAGTTTTCAGTTTTCATTAATATATTTTAACTCTACATAATAATGGATTTCTTTAGGACACTTTCATGCATGTACAAGAATTATTTTGATCATATTTGCCCTCTTTTATCCCTTCACATTCCTACCAACACCCTTCTTCCCAAATAATGTTTAGTGACCCAGTGAGATTCATTATGGCTAACTATGGAAGCATAAATAATGGTTTGTTTACAAGACTAGGTGCACCACGAGTCTGTACCACTTCTGTGACAGTGTGTTCAGTCCTGTGGAGGTCACAGTTGCTGTGAGCTCATGACTGCAAGAGCCTTGCCACTGTCGCTCACAGAAGTCGGCGTCCTGCACCACTCCTCCTCCTCCCTTCTTCACGTACATTCTATACGTTCCTTTAAAGTCTTTAGAATTCAGACAGTTCCAATGTCTTTCTTCACCCACTCCCTCTCTAGACCATAAGTATGATTCCTCTTGAACCTGTGCTATATAAATATAGTAGCTTGCTCTGTAGAAGCTGATTATTAGTACCAATAAGAGGCTATTTTGATGGGACCATGCTATTTTCTACTTGAAATAAATATAAAGTTAATAGGAAAACATTTGAAATGTCAACTTCTTCCTAATCTGACTGTTTACACTAAACCTTAAAAAGTCTGTTCCTACTCATTACAACAAAGTGTCACACTGTTGCTCAGGATCTGGTATCTGCCAAACATTAGCTGTGTCTAATTTGGCAAACTAAATTGCACTCTCTGGTTGTCTGGTTCTTGCATTGATATTGATTTCAAGTGTCCTATTTTGCAGTGGTGTTGAATGAATAAGCAAACATTAGAAAGGCCTGGTTTCACATATGCTTAATAATGTGAATAAGATTCTATGTTATCTCATTAATCTGGGAATAGTAACAATGATTACTATATTTTACACTGTAATTGTAATAATACTGATCACAGGGAAAGTTAATAATCTTGTATAGATTAAAATAATTTATTTAATAAAAGTTTAGTAAGAAATAATAGTGCTGGGAATGTATGTCATTGGTAGAGTGTTAGCCTAGCCTAGCCTAGCCTAGCACTGCCTGCATTAAGAAGGAGAAGAAGATGACATGAAGAAGTACAAAGAAGGGGAAGAACAGGAGAGGAGGAGGAGGAGGAGGAGGATAATTTTAGTTTAGTTTTCATATTCAGGTTCTTATATTTGCTAGGCAAGTCCTGTATCCTTAAGGTAATACCTACTCACCAAATTTTATTTCCTTTGTAGAAGCTTATACACTGGGTTCCATTATGCAGACAGAAGCTAAAGTTTGACTTAAGACAAAAAAGTTGGCAAAATGCTTATACAAGATAGCTATGTTCATGGTTAGTTCTTAGCAGTTAATGGAACACACATTATAGAAATCAGGTCATGTGGAGGAGAATGATCTCATAATTGCAAGATATATGACATGAATATTCAGTTCATTAACACTAAGAGGACAGTCTCTTAATGTGCATGATACTCACTGTAGTCCTGCACTTCATTTTCCATTTTATTTTCCAGAAGCAATATTAAAATGGTTGGCTTTTACTGGTTCTTTCTTTGTACTATTCTCAAGGATGTTTCAAGCATTATCTTACATAGAGTTACCATCGTATATTAGAAAGGAGTAAGGGGAACTCTCATCCATTGCTGGTGGGAATGCAAACTTGTGCAACCACTTTCGAAATCAGTGTGGCGGTTTCTCAGGAAATTGGGAATCAACCTACCTCAGGATCCAGTAATACCACTCTTAGGAATATACCCAAGAGAAGTCCAATCATACTACAAAAGCATTTGTGCAACTATGTTCATAGCAGCATTGTTTGTAATAGCCAGAACCTGGAAACAACCTAGGTGCCCCTCAATGGAAGAATGGATCAAGAAAGTGTGGATTATATACTCATTAGAATATAATATAATATAATACTCAGCGGTAAAAAAAAACAAGGACATCTTGAAGTTTGCATGCAAATGGATGGAAATAGAAAACGCTATCCTGAGTGAGGTAACCCAAACCCAGAAAGATGATTATGGTATGTACTCACTCATTAGTGGACCCTAGCTATAAAATAAAGGTCACTAAGCACTTAGCTCACAAGCCCAGAGAAGCCGAATAACTAGGTGAACCCAAAGAAA
>PVIU01028514.1:0-18821 GCA_004026605.1 Ondatra zibethicus | reverse complement strand
ATTTTGCAGGAAAATGGATGGAACTAGAAAGCATTATTTTGAGTGAGGTAACCCAGACACAGAAAGACAATTATCACATGTACTCACTCATAGGTGGTTTTTAAACATAAGGCAAAGAAAACCAGCTTACAAACCACAATCCCAGAGAATTTAGACAACAATACGGACACTAAGAGAGACCTACATAGATCTAATCTACTTGGGAAGTAGAAAGTATAAAAAGACAAGATCTCCTGAATAAATTGGGAGCATGGGGACCTTGGGGGAGGGTTGAAAGAGGGAGGGGAGTGGCAGGGAGGGGTGCAGAGAAAAATGTAGAGCTCAATAAATATCATGGGAAAAAAAAACCAAAAAAAACAAAAAACAAAACCAGTGTGTGTTGGAGTGGGGATGTCAAGAGATGCCTTTCAACCTCCATATATGAACAAGAGGACCAGTGTGGGAAGCAGCAGAGCACAGATTCTGTGGACCCGCTCCCACCCCTAGCCCCGCCCCCCCCACATGCTGAAACCTCTTGTTCTGACACACTATACAAGAAAGAACAGTTTAGGTCCCACTTTCCTTGCTATAAGCAATATCCACCAGCAAATGTGGCCATGGGCTTTGCTGAGTTGTGGGTTATGGAAATTCTCTAAGTGGGAAGGGAGGGAGGAGTGCCTGGCTCCCATTGGAGCTCATGTGTGTATACTGGCTTACAAATGCCTGGGGATTCCAGTTCCACAGAAGCAAACAGGTCAATGAGGGCTGACAATGGCGGTGGAAGAGGCAGGGGTATGGCTCACCAGGCTGGGCTACCAATGAGGATCCCATGAAAAGCCCCATTTGCTGTCTATGGCTCTCTGCGTGCAGTGTGCTCTCTCCATCCTGGCTGCACTTGATGTCAGTGGGTATCCCTGTTCTACTCCACAGAAGGCAGTCTTTGAAGTAACTAACTTCTTGCGCCCCCATGTGCCCAGGGATGGGGTGCACATTGCTGGCTGTGTGCTGGGATAGCAACAGAGGGCATGTATCTGCATACATCTGGGAGTCAGTTGGCCTCACTGGGGGTTGATGACTACACCTAGGGGTTGAATGCCAGAGACTGAACAGGGGCCTGCCCCAATCTGAATCCATAAATCCCAACACAGAGTTCCTATAATAATCAAATCATCACCGTGGGCCAGGCTCCATGGCAAACTACACAGTAACTCCCTCACCACATTTGACAACTGTCAAATCCCCAATTATAAACATGGACAGAGGTTCAGAGAGGAACAGCAACTGCTTGGAGGTGCACAGCAGGTAACACGCAACACTGGCAGTAGTGTTGGCTCTGTACTGTCCCAAAGCTGTGTCCCCTGTCCCCTCCTGACACAGGCTACTAAGACCTTGAGACAGAGGAGCTACTTGGTGGTGATAGGGGACAGCACTGTGACTGCTCTAGAGCCTGCCTGCCCCCTCCCTGGCTTACCCATGAGCTGCACCTCAGGGTGCAGCTGCAGCTGGGAATCCAGGCAACCAGGGTCCTCCCTCCCCATGGCTCTTGACCTTAGTAGACAGCTGCCCTTGCAGCTGGTGGTGACTTCCTTCCCATGGCAGGGCCAGCCCCTGGCACAGCCTGTCCCCTGGTGTTCTGACACTGTTTACAGACATTTCCCCATAAACATCAGCCAGGAGATGGTAAAAGCCATGGCATCTGGCCTTCCATTTTTAGTCTTCTCTCGGGAAGTACTTCTGACAGCAGGGCTATCCGGGTGGGCTGTCCCCAGAGGGCTACTTAGCTCACCCTTGAGGATCTGGGGCCTTGGGAGCTAAGAAGACTACAGGGACCTAAGGTCCCTCTGCATAGCCTTTGCCCTTCTTACCCAAGCCCTCATAGGCTTACTGTCTCATTGTCCCTAAAGCATTCTCTCCAGACTGTGTACTGGCACTGGGACTCCCTGACACCAAGGCAGGGAGGGTACCCATGCAGAAGGAAGGGCCTCACATCGAAGGTGTGGGATCTAGTCTCAAATTCAGCTGAAGCAGCAGCCCTGAGACATTCCTTTCCAAAGCTTCTTTGGGAGTCCCGCCAGCACCTACAGTGATAGACTGATGGACTCGAGACCGGAAAACCAAGGACTCATTAGCCTGGTGGGACTTCTGTGGGCTCTGCTACAAACTGCATGTGTGTGTCTCTCAAATACATATGTGGAGGACCTTAGCCCCATTGTGATGGCACTTATAGGTGGTAAGGCTTGGATGAGATCTCAAGGATGGGTCCCTCTTGAGAGCCCTCATGAGAGTTCACTATCTCCCCTCGCATGTCTAAGCACACGCAAAGCAAGACTTGAGGATGCACCGAGAGGGTGGCCCATGTATGCTCTTACCGAAACCAGGCTGTGGCCTTCTGAGCTGGGAGGCATGCCTGCTGTGTGGCAGCAACCAAGCTTCCCAGCTGGAAGCCTTATCCCAGGCAGACTAAGACGGGGTCTAAGGTGGGGAAGGCAGCCTTAGGACTAGGGACAGGAAGTGGGGTGAAGTTGGGGACAAGACAGAGCCATGGTGGTTCTTCTGCTGACCTACATCCCCTAGGTGTCGCTACTCAAACCAGGACAGCAAGCAGCAGCAGGCAAGGCTCTAGCAACAGAGCTTAGCAGGGCACCATGAGAGCAACGGTGATGTGCGGACAGGAAAGTCTTCCACTTACCTCATGAGAGTTGGTGCCATGAGCCACTCTGGTTTTGCAAACTGTGTGGGAGAGACAGAAGCAGAGAGGAATCAACAGGGCTGGTAACCACATGGCCAGACAAGGGGGACTGGGACCCTCCGGATAGGAACCTCCCAGCTAAGTATTAACCAGGCCCAGCCTTGCTTAGATCCTGCTATTGCGTGAGACTGGGGGGCATTTGGGATGGTAAGGAACTCTTAAAGATGCCTTCAGCAAAAGGCACAAAGGGCTGGTGGGACCTAAGGAGATGACAGTCACTGTGTCAAGCAGTGTCTGTGCTCAGGGTAACATGGACAGAGGTCCCAGGCCAGATAGGAAGAGCTCCTTCCCCACAACCTGCAAGGACCCTCTTAAGGTTCGGGTAGAGGCTGAGACTCAGGGCTGTGTACTCTTCTTGTATCCAGGGCCTTCGACTGCGTCAAGCAATCTCAATACTAGGGGACCTGCAAACATGCCCCCTTCCCACAGAAGGGGCGTCCGCCCTGGAGTTCACGGTGTACATACTGAAGGGGAAGGCCAGGCCGTTCTGCTCCAGCAGCCTCATGGTGTCATCTCCACACAGGCTCGTGAGCTCCATGAAGGGCGGTGAGCAGATCCTGTCATCTAGGGCAGAGGGAGTCTGGTCAGCACACCCCTCCACAGCCACCCACTACACCCACCTCCAGTCCCCGACTCTACAGCCCTGTGTGCATTGTGTGCACAATAAGCCCGGTGTAGTTGTTCACATTTTCTGCCAATACAAAATCCCTGACGTTGTGGCTGTGAGCCTAGCCTTTAACGGCTGAACCGCATCTCCAGTCCTCTGTCAGTATAACTGGAAAATGTGAGGTGCAATGAAAACTCCCACAGTTTTACAGCTATAATCACTAAATTCTTAGTCTTTGAGTCTATGTTTACACACAGAGAGCTATCTAACAGAATGCCATTTTGTACGCTGAAAATTAACCTGATGCATTGCTGTCACCTCCTCAGCTCGGTAGCCCTTTCCGCCCGTCTGTATCTTGGTTTCCTGACCATCAGAGACAATCAATGTCACGTGGTTAGCTCTGAGCATAGGCTCCGCATTGTGCTGATGGCATCCCAAACATCCTCTATAGCCTGCAAAGTCACCCTCCAAGGAGGAAACTGAAGTCAGACGGATGGAAGGAGGCTAGCCCCTCAACAGATGCATCAGGCTCCCTCCTCAACCTCCTACTCTCCCTGTACCTCCCGCTAGCCAAGCCACGCACCTGCTATGCCCAGAGGTCCCAGAGGGTGTGGCTGTCACTTTTGATGCTCCTCCTGTGGGTTCCTTTTAAGCATTTTATTTGTGTGTGGGGAACAGGGCATGCACATGCTGTGTACATGTGTGGAGGTCAGAGAACAACTTTCCCAAGTGGGTTCTCTCCTTCCATTATGTGGGTCCTGGAGATCGAACTCAGGTCTTTAGACTTGGCGGCAGGCACCTGATCTCATTGGCCCCTCGCTCCATGAGTTCTAACACTGTTGGACTGGGGGCAAAGTCATGGAAGCTGGCATGCATACTATTTATACTTCCTGATAATTTTGTTGACAGGCCAGGTTCGGTCAAAGCAGATGACTGGTGGGAAAGCAAATGGATTTTTAATCCCTACTGATTATTTAATTACTGGTTCGTTATTGCTGCTTCTTGTCATAGTCCCCATCCCTGAAAAGACCATGAGCTCTCAGGAGGTGGGATCACTCAGGACGGGGCATAGGGACTTGGGAAGGCTGAGTGTTAGTGAGGCAAGGGTAGCCTATTCCCCCACAGACTTGGAAACCCAGACCAAAACAAGCCAGCAAGTGCTGTCCCATAGTACCTGGCCCCATGGCCCATCAGTAAGGTAAATCAAGATTCAGCCTCATCCTCCTCATGAAAAACACTACCACAGGCCATATTAAGAGTGTTTTCATCTTCCTCCCCAGCTCATTCTCCTTAGGCAAAGTTCAAACTCCAAGTAGGCGCAATAGTTTGGGGGTGCAGTTTCCTGGGGACCCTGGAGGGGTCTAGAGCCAGTGTTTTAAAGACTGCTCCAGTCACCCATGCTCCTTCGCCCTTCACCCTGTGGTACCTGGCATCTGGCTGTACAGATTCGGCAGATGCTCTGCACAGGAGCAGCGCTTCGCCAAGTCACGTGACAGTCCCAGGCGAGCAGGGTGGGGAGCAGGCTGACCTAGCGGTCCGCTGAAGTGTACGACCTACTCTCGGCCACGCCGGCAGGGCCTTCCCTCCACGGCTGTGGAGGGAGGATGAAGACTGTACAGGGGGCTTTGTGCCCCAGGGCTGGGTCTTCACCCCCGTGGCCCAGGACTTGGCCCCCGCTACTGGGATCCTACCAGCCATGTTCTCTCAGAGTTCAGACTCTCCTCAGCAGAGCTTTCAGAGCTGGCGGATCGGCCTGCCCTTCTGAGATCTCAGCATCTTCCCTGCTGTGGCCCATTCAGGCTTTTTATGGCAACATCTCCATAAACTCTTGTTCTGTGCCACACACAGTTCCACACAGTCACTCACTGTGGAAGTCTGAATACAACCGGTCCCCATAAGCTCACAGGGAATGGCACTATTAGGAGGAATGGCTTTGTTGGAGCAAGTGTGGCCTTGTTGGAGGAAGTGCGTCACCATAGGGATGAGCTTTAAGGATTGCTATGCTCGGGATACCGCCCAGTGTCTCAGTTGACTTCCTGTTGCCTGTAAGATGTAGGACTCCAACACCACGTCTACCTGCACGCTGCCATGCTCCCATCATGACAATAATGAACTGAACCTCTGAACTGGAAGCGAGCCACCCCAACTAAATGTTTTCTTTATAAGAGTTGCTGCGGTCATGGTGTTTCTTCACAGCAACTGAAATACTCACCCTCACAGGGCTCCCTAAGGAAGCACCCCTGTCACCCCATTAACAAATGAGAAACCAGCAACAGAGGTTAAGCTCTTTGCATAGAGCTCTACAGTGAGCAAGCAGTGCAGTTGGGGGCTCACACCAGGTGGCCTGACCCCCTGGTCTGTGCCTCTGATCACAACTGCCCCGGTAGACGTATCCTTGAGGAGCGACTGACTCAGACACTCACAACTGGACAAAGTATAGAGAATGTGTATCAATGGAGTGCTCAGCTACAGGTGGGACACTGATGTCACCCCCCTCTGAGACCACCGAGGAAGACTGTCAAAGTCAGAGGCTGGGGAGGACTGAGCAGCAGTGTCTTCTGGACATAACAGGACTTCTGCACTCAGGAGTTCACGGTGGCCGTGCCTGCACAAGACCTACATGAGATCCAGCCAGTCAACATTCAAGAGTGGAGAGGAGGAGGCCTCACAAGCACCAACCCCTAACTGAATAGCTGTTGGCAGGTGACGGCTTCTGGGGGAGGGAATAACAGGCGTGGCCAAGAGTAGGTCATACACGTCTCAGCAGAGAGCCCCATGCCCACGAGTACACAGGCTGCAAACACGGGACTCAGTGAGTTTTTTTTTTGTTGGGGGGAACATGAAGTTGGGGTGTGGTGGGGTGGGGACACAGATGGGGATGGATCTGGGAGAAGTTAGGGGAGGAGTAGAGGATGGATATGATCAAAATGTATTTTAAGAAATTTCAAATAACTAATTAAAATTTGTTTTTTAAAAGAAGTACCCACTGAAAGCCCAATCCATGTGTCCAACAGCATGATCCCCACCCTGTGGCAAGTCTCCCAAGATGGCTGCTTCAACATGTATCCATGGAAACCAACTCTTCCCTCCACAGAACCCATCCCATCACAGATCCATGGACTCCATCTCCTTCAGTCACCCACAGTCCAGAGTAACTCACACAGTTTAAACTGTATGCCCTGCTGAGGTCCGGGAGTTTCTGCCCATCCGCTGCAGTGGGACTCAACCTGAACTGTCCCTGTGCCCAGGCGTGTGCCCCATGTTGCACACATTCAGGAGCTAATTTGGCTATCAGATTGGCTTTCATGTCCCAAAACACTTTTCTCCTTTAAGACAGGTCCAAAGTACAAGACTATGGACATTTTTGGGTGCGCTGATATACACCTGCCAGTCCTTGGTAGTCCAAGACGGGAGGATTGTGAGTTCAAGGCTGCCTGGGCTACGTGGTGAAACCCTGTCTTTAAAAGAGGGGGTAGTGTTTGAGGTGACTCAGTGGGTAAGGACTCTTGCCATCTAGCCTGATTCCCATAGTTTGATCCCTGGAGCTACATGGGAAAGAAGAGAACTGATTTCCACAAGCTGCTTTCAGATCTCCACATATGTGCTGTGGCATGTGTGTGCATAGACACACTCATACAATAAATAAATGTAATTTCTAAAAGGGGGCAATGACAATTAACTGTAGTCTGTTGTAATGACTGTTCTACTCACTAGAGAGTTATGATTTCTCCCTCACTACACATAATTTATAAATTAAACTTTAATGATGCTGGAGATCGAACCTGGGGACTCCCTGGGATCATATGTAGGGGCATGTGAATAAGGAAAACCACAGTGCTCAGCACTGTCTGAGAGTTCAGCCAACTACTGGGGGGGGGGGTATGAATAAGGAAAACCACAGTGAACCCAGTGCCCAGCACTGTCTGAGGGTTCAGACAGCTGCTGGGGGGTGGTTAGAACACATCTTCCATGGGTTGGGGACTGTCACAGAAGTGGGAAGCCATGCCATCATCTCAACAATGTTTTTATATAAAGTATTTGAGGTGCTAGAGAGAGATGAACTGCCTAAGGGCACTGGCTCCCCCTGCAGAGGGCTGGGTTCAGCTCCCAGCACCTACATAGTGGCTCGCAACCATTTGTAACTAAACTTCCATGGGACCTAATGCCTCTTCTGACCTCCACAGGTACCAGGACTTCATGTGGTACAAAAGATATACATACAGGCAAAAAGCGCACACTTATAAAATAAAAGCTAAGAAAAGCATTTGATAAAACCCAACACTCTTCATGGTAAAAATATCAATGAACAAGATGCAGAAGGGGTTTCTTTACCCCTACTGAACCCAAGGTGAAGGCAGAGAAAGGATGAGGTGTTTGAAGTCCAGATGAACTACAGAGAAAACAGGCCACAACCAGCACTGGGTGGATCAGTTAGCTCTGCCTTTCGGAACTCCTGAATAGGTAAGAGGTGAGCCTGGGGCGTATGAGGGGCCAAGAAAGAGGGACACACCTATTGATGCTCTAGTTCATTTACCCAATGCGGAGATGGCTTCCTCTTGGGAAAGGACACTGGGATGAAGGCTGTACTGTACCAACGCCATGGTCAGTAGGGGCTCCTATCATAAGCTTGGGCCCAGTTGCCAACTTGCCACCATGAGATCAGTCTTGAGTGAAAGCAGTCCGAAGCCTGCAAAGCAGACACCAGAGAGTATTCATCCCGTACTGCCCTGCTAGCCAGAGTAATTCGGGCACACCTGTGAAATCACAGTGGACTAGAAACCATTACTGTTTGCATCTTGGTTTCATCCACCACAGCAAACGGATAGCCTCTATTAAATACAGCAGCAGATAAAACAGTGGGACCCAGGTACAGAGGTCAGATACGGGGGACAGGGGGCTGGAAGGAAACAAAACACCTAAGGGGAGTGCTGAGGTGTCCCTGGAGGTGGGGTGTGCACATGACCAAAATGAAGGAGAGCCTAGCTGAACAGAGATGGGGAGACACAGTAATAGGCTCCATGTCAGAGAAATGTCTCCCAGGCAGAAGCGACAGCCAATGACAAGGATGTTCCTGGGATCAGTCCAGTAGTGAACACAGAACCACCTTGCTGAGCTGGAGGTGAGGATGGGTCCAGGCCCTGCAGGACCAGGGCAGGAGTCTTGGCTGCCCACCACCTTAGTTCCCAAAGATGTACCCACTGCCGGAGGAAGGGAAAGCATCAGCAGAGCTCTGCAGGCTCAGTCACGGGAAATGCAGGGTGTCCTCTCCAGTGGCTCTGTTCCCCAACGTGAGGGCTGAATAAAAGAATTTTTGGTAAGTCTGTGCTGGGAGCCGGAGAGGTTATTTCTGGCTCTCGGAGGAAGGGTACTGTTGTTGATTTATCTGTCATCTTATTTCTGGATGGGATTGCTTTTTTTGGGTAGATGGTGGGTTGTCTCCCTGTAAGGGCTGTAACATCAGCCCCTGAGAAGTTCTGAGGCTCCCAGCTTCCTACTCTGCTACTTCACACAGACAGCATGACGCTGGAGGGCCCTGGGGAGGGGCTAGTCCCAGCTGCTGGCTCTCACCAGTCCAGAGAGGGAACTCACACAGGGGCGACGCTGGCACCCAGGCCACACATAGTGTCCTGCCCACTTTGCAGGTAACAAGTGAGTGGAGAAGGCACAGAGGATGACACAGGCATTGCTCTCAAGCTGGCCAGCTTGACTTTAACCCAGAGCTAAACCACTCATTAGCTGAACCGTTGGCAGATGACTGAACGAGCAGAATAGTTAGGAGCACGCAGCCCGTGCCCAGCTGAGGGGACACATAGAAAAGCAGAAACGTCCCGAGTCATGGCTATGCACTGGTCCATGTCCAGCTTCCCAGAGCGTGTCAGGTGTCTCAAGAGCCCAGGTCTCATTGGCTGGCCTCAGTATATTTTTGTTCTCATCTTCGCTGTTTTCTATACATGAGTTTTTCTTTTTCATTTCTGCTTTTATAGAACACTGCTATCCCCTCCATTCCTATGATTTTGGATCCTTGGCTGCTTGACTGGTGAAATTTTCCCCTGACACGTAGTGATTATTCTCTACCACAGCCAACGTCAGGGACATCTCTCTTCCATGTGGCTCTTATGTGTGGCAAATTGCTTCTACAGACTGAATTCCCAGGAGTGAGGTTTGGAGTCCACAGGAATGGACATTCCTGGCTGTCCTGGAACTCGTCTTTAAACCAGGCTGGCCTTGAACTCACTGAGATCCGCCTGCCTCTGCCTAGCTGGCCAGGCAGCCTGTGAGAGCTTGGGTCTCTGCTCAGTCGTCTGGGGTGACAATAAGCCATCCCTGTATGTGTGCAGAGCTGCAGCACAGATGGAGGAGGAAATGCACTGTGTGTGACATAGAAGAGACAAAGTCAGCAGGCAGAGCCTGGTGGTCTGTCCTCACGCTCCTCCAGGGAACAGGGAAGGCACACTAGGCTCCCAGGAGGGAGGTCAGTGGATATGCTCAGCACTGACATCTTTGATGCTCAGGACCAGGAGACTGTGGAGACCAAGCCATCTGTGGGAAGAAGGATCCCCCAAAATAAAAAGTGGCAGTGGTAATAAGCATTACCTGAGGCCCCAGAGCCAGTTCTATTACCACCACCTGTGCATCTAGCCAGGTCACCACACCTCTCTCTTACCTGGCCCCCCCATCTGTAAGATGGGACAGTTATGTCCCTCACCTCCTGGCCTGCTGATGGGTCACAGGAGGCTACACACTCATGCTGGGCATTTGGGAATTGTCAAGAAGACAGCCCTGATGCAAAAAGCTAGCACCCTCTAGAGGGCATTCGGGATGTCCTGTCTCAGTTCACATAGCACCCTATCATCTAGGCCTGCCCTGCTAGGACAAGAGACTAGCAATGGACTTCTTCCCAGCTGTCACCCATAGCCAGCTTCTCTTCACACAATCCTCTGCCCCCAACCTGTGGCTCCCTGACACCTGACGCCCTCCCAGCAATGCCTTGCTGCTGTAGGTTTTCTATAGCTGGAGACCTCAGCTCGCTTCTCAAGCTCTCTCTACCGAGGTAGCTCACACTAAAGGACTGTGCCCAAGTCCTGGAGTTCACATGGAAGCCCCAATCCTCTCAGCTCAGGGAGGATCTCTTTAATGAGGTATCCAGGTAAAATGAGGTCACTGGAATTGGCCCTAGTTCAAGAGAACTGGTATCCTTAGGAGTTCAGAGCTGAGTGTAGTGGCAGAAGCGGGCAACCCCACCTACTCAGGGAGTTGAGGCAGACAGATTACAAGCTCAAGAGACGCTGCCTCAGAATTTAAAGAGAGTGGAGGTGCCAAAGGACAAGCGCGCATGCTATCTTGAGAACTATTTCCTACACATGCAGTCACTATAACTCCTAGGAGGGCAACTGGCTGGGGTCATTTGGAGCCATTTGAGGATGAGGGGGAGCATTCCACAGTGGCCACAGCTGCTGCTCTGCTCCCTAAGGATTCAGAGGCCCTAAGGCCTCTGGCTCCATTGCCTTCCCTACTGACAACTACAGCAAAACTTGGCCCCCTGGCTACAGGTAAGCTACTGTGGGGGACACCACTGCAGCTGAGGGAGCAGGACCGGAGGAAACAAATGTCCAGGGTGTGGCATTTCCCTTGCCAGTGTGGCCTGAGGAAGCATGCCACAGGCAGTTGGGTGAGAGGTTTGCCTCCAGATCAAGATGGTGACCTGACTCCTTCTCCGGGAGCCATAGAGCTATTTGCACTGGGAATGTTCAGAGCCCTGGAGGGAAGGAGCCAGACACCGGCTGGAACAGGGCCAGACATTCCTGAACCCTGACCAGCTGCTGGAAATGTGGATTAGCTCAATGGCAGCTGTCCCCACTGATTTACGGTCCCCCTAGACCCTAAACGGGGCTGCCCTCACTCCACTCCCAGCTTCAACTCCCGAACTGCAGCAGCCCCCGTGTTTCCAAGATACATAAAACAATGCCTGGAGTGCTCTCTCTGCAGGATGCATCCAGGAAGCAGAGATGTTAGCTTGGCTCCAGTACAGAGACCATGCTCGCCCTGAAGAAAATGGTATTTTTAAACAGTTTTCTCCATTCCAACGGGATCCTAAATAGTAAGAAAAGGAGCAACAACTCTTCTCTCAACCCCAGAGAAGGGGAAACTCCATGGAGGATTCATTCGAATAGAAATACAAATGGCCAATAAGCACAGGAAGAGGTGCTAAGCCCGTCTAATCGTGGTATTAAGATGAGATGGACGTCTTCTCCTCAGACAGGCTGGTGTGGTTAGATAGAAACTGTTCAAGGGTAAAACAGCAAGATCTGCCAATGTGAGCATGTTTGGAATCTTCAAGCAAGAAATCCCACTTCTGGGGATAAATTTTTACAGAAATATGGAGAAACACAGTTTAAAAAAAAAGCTAGTCCAAACAAAAGTGGACAACCCTATGCACCCAAATATTCAAATAAATGATGGCTGACTGGCTTAAACACTGGAATATTATGCGGTTTGGAAAAGGTAAGCTTGCTCTCCCTCCTTTTAGCACTGACTCAGAAACATGACAAGGAAGGTATGAGGGGGGTGCAGGCTGTAGCAGTATGTGAGTATAACCAGGCTTCTGCCTATTTTTTAGAATGTGTATAGATTTCACATAGTTCTGCAAAGCATGAAGACCCTGGAATGATGGATGTCAAAGAGCAGTGGCTGCTTCTGAAGAGCAGTTAGGGTTGGAGAGATGGCGGAGATGTTAAGAGCACTAGTTGCTCTTCTAGAAGACTCCAGTTCGATCCTTAGCAACCACGTCAGTTCACAACTGTCTGTAACTCCATGAGCACTGCATGCATGTGGCGTACAGACATACATGCAGGCAAAACACCCATACGCATAAAATAAAATAATTCATTGAGGGGCTGGAGAGATGGCTCAGTGGTTAAGAGCATTGCCTGCTCTTCCAAAGGTCCTGAGTTCAATTCCTGGCAACCACATGGTGGCTCACAACCATCTGTAATGAGGTCTGGTGCCCTCTTCTGGCCTGCAGACACACACACAGACAGAATATTGTATACATAATAAATAAATAAATACTTAAAAAAATAATTCATTGAAAAAATATTTGAGTCAGCAGCATGGAAGGTCCTGCAGGCTGACAGAAAACTCAAGAAAAGATGCTGTCTATTGCTGGAAGGATGGAGACCTTTGAGGACAACCAGTCTGGAATTTTCGAATGTACTGGGTGGAGCAGGTCTCTTGTTAGAAGCTCCACAAAATGGGGGAGGTGGGTGAATTTTGTGGATGACTAGACAGAAAAGTCTAAGAATAACTATATTTTATTGATTTTCTATATTTCTATTTACAAAATCGAGGTGGATCTCATAATAGGGGGCATGTCACAATTCACTCCTGGAATATGAAGCACCAGTGCGTCTTGCGGTTGGAAAAACTCACATGGCCCTGGGCTGAAAATGTCCACGAGCCATCAAGGCTCTGAGAAGTGTTACTGCCAAGGACACGTGCGACCCAACATGTCTGACACTTTCCCCTTTCCTCTGCTGGCGCCGCCCGCCCAAGGCACCAAGTGGATGAGAAGGTGCAGCGCTGGGACTTATGGGATAACTCAGCAGGTGTCACAGCCACAAATGCAGCTGTCCAGAGAGCCCTGGTGCTGCTGCCAAGGCCAGGTCTGGGGATCGTGGGGAGCGGGTGTCTGCGCTTTCGTCCTCACACAAACAACCCGCTTCTTTCGGTGGCCCTGAATTCTCTAGCGACTCCATCTTCCTTTAAAATGGCTTCTTTTCTGGCTAGACCGTCAGTATTTAAAAATCTTTCAACTCTGCTTTCTGTTCCCAAGTCTCATTTTAATTCCCTCTGTCTTCCCACTCCTGCAAGGTTACAGCCTTTAACATGGGGAACACGGAACACAGAAGGAATACAACCAGTCTTTGGTTCCTGTTGGACCTGGGCTGCGGTGGGAGCTGCTATGAACAATGACTCCGCCAGGTTGGCCTGAAAAGGCACAGCTTGGATCTGATGGGTGGTAGTGGCCAGCCTGAGGCTACTACTACAGGTGATCTGCCCACAGTGTACTGTGGCCTCAGGACCAAAGCCCTGCTCTCTGCAGTAACAAAGGTTGCTCCAGCAAAGAACAATTAGGATTATTTTCCAGTAACTATAGAGGGCAGGGATTTGGTAACCAACCACTTGTAGAGCATCTAGTGGACATCTGGGACCTTCTCTGGTCAGAGTCACTTCTTAAATTAGAGGGTGCTCACTCCTGGGAACCAGGTGGCAGGGCCCAATGGGATGGCCTGGGAATTATTAACCATAGGCCCCAGCACCTCTATGGCACTATCCCCAACAGCCACAGAGGTGGGCAGGCACACAGGAGCCAGAGTATCCTTGTGGTTAAGAGTCAGGCTCAGGAACCCTGGCTAAAAGCAACCCAGACAGCATAGGTGCCACCCCAAACCTGCCTCTGGCTTTCCTGGAACCCCAAGTCATCCAGCTCAATGTACACAGGTGCACTCATCTCTAAAATGGGCAAGCCTTCCTTGTAAGAGTCATCTCGGGAAGAGCCAGCGACCACACTGTCAGACATACAAGAAGCCAAGCCACTGCCTGAAGCATGGCTCAGAGGAGGTGGGTGCTGGTAGCTCTCCTAGGATGGACAGCCGCACCCTCACCCACAACACCCACCCCTCTTTAGAGAGCCGCTTTTCCCAGAGCTCTAAGCAACATTCTTCTCTTTCCTCTTGGTTTCAAGAGTACTCAATTTCAGTCCTGCTTCCAAACTGCCTCCAAGATGAACCATGATTAAATTCCCATAAAACCACAGGCAGAGAAGATTGCTTGCACCACACATGCCCCTCCCTGGGGAGGCTAGTGTCTGGGACAGGCCATCTGTCACCTCCCCAGCTCATGTGGGAGGTTACGGGAAAAGGAGGGCAGAAAGGCCAACCTCACCCCAAAGTCCTCAGAGACCTAAAGGAGCCCTCTAGACTTTGCCTTTTCCCCAAGATCCTTCATATCTATTATCCCTGAGGACAAGGACACAAACCCACGCCATCCAGTGACACTCAGATGTTTCTCACTCATGGCTTCAGTCAATTAGGTCACTGGCTAGAGCCATGCCTATAATCGCTAAGCCTGGCAAGCAGAGCCAAGCCTTGGCTTTGGGGATCGTGTCTCTGGACTCTGGCCTTGTGTGGCACAGTGGGTTGTCCCTGTGAGAACTGGCCTTCAAATGCATGCAAAGCAAATCATGGTTTGTCATCGTGGCCTCCTCCTCCCTAGCTCCCCAAGGCCTGCATCAGGCAATGTCATGTTTCTGGGAGCTTCCACCTCTAGTCGAAGCTGAAATAAAGCTCGGGTTGCCTGTGCCTCTGCCTGCGTGGTGGGAGTGGTGGTGGATATAGGCACAGGTATAGGCACGTCGCCAAGTGACTATCTCCAAGGAGCAGTTATAGGAATGAGTCCTGGGTTAGGCTCTGGATGTGTCATGCAGGAACCGCCCAGCCTCACGCTCTCAAGCTGCTGCATTGAGGGGACTGCTGTTGAGCTCAGGGGCAGAGGCCACACCCCACACGGGCCAGGGGCCCAATGGCCATTCCAAATGCCATTTATCCATGAGAAAGGCAGGTCTCCAAAGGAGGAGCTCACATTTTTGGTGTGGCCTGGCAGATGACTAGTGTTCCCTCAGATTCGTGCCAGCCCTTCTAGATTTCAGCTGGGCAAAGAGCTGCCCAGACTTATTTCCTGACTCCCTTGCAGCTCAGCATTCAGCTAGTTCTGGCCACTGGGGGAATAATATCTTGCAGCTTCCACAACCTTCTGAAAGATAAGTAGGGTTTGTTCCCTTTTGCTCTCCATCCTAACAGTTAGGTCTCAGGATGTGATGGCTAAAAGTTCAGCCACCACTGTGGACCAGGAGGGCCGTGCAATCACACAATGTGGTTCTGAAGCTGTCTGTGTGCTCATCTTCTGGGCCTTTACACAGAACAAGGGATGCCCTATTTTACTTATGCTTTGCTGTCATAGCAACTTACATGCTGAGGTTTGAGTCTGGCGGATGTAAGGCAGAGAACGGGTCTGGCTTCCCTTCCCGGCCCTAGGAGGACATGAGCTCTGGGAAGGTGAGGCTGAACCCACACAAGGCACTGACTACATAAAGGCAGTCTGGTGTTCTGACAGCTGAGGCCAAAGGCCTTCTGTCACCCTGATACTAAAGGGCGTGGTTCTCTAGGGAATGTTCTGCATGGAGATGAAGGCCACAAAAGCATGGACACTGGCCTAGATACTATGTTATTCTTGGGGCGCCTTCCCCAGGGGCCACAGCCATCTTCCTTCCCTAGTCCAGGGAAGCCAAAGGCTCTGCAGCAGCCTCTCCCAGCTCTGGCTTCCCTGAAGCCTGGGTTCTCAGAGAATCGGGGGTGCCGGCAGCTTAGGAAAGGCTAACCAAGCTCCTTCTCTCTAAACAAAAGTGCTGCCGTTTGCATTGCTATAATTATCCGAGGGAATTTCAGGGGTAATTATGGTCGTTTACAGCAAGCCTAAAAAGGGATGTGTGCCTCCAAGGAAAAGCTGGGTTTGGGGCACAGGCACAAGGATGCGTTTCCCAAGAAGGGTCCCTGTACCTGTAGAGGGGCTGGAGAGATGCAGCAGGGAGCCAGCAGGGGCAATGCCCGTGGAGCCGCCCCCTGCTTGCAGGAAAGGGCTCAGAAAGGCCCCGGTCCACTGCCTTCCTGGAAGAATACAAGTTGGCTTGGTGCAGACAATAAGGAAAATTCTGGGTGCAGCACTCACAGCCTCCCTCCTCAATACTTCCGGCCAGCCCAGAGCCATTCGTGCTTTAGGGTAGAATCAATGGTTCCCGCAAGCCCTGGCAGGCCAGGCCCTGCTTGGGAAGACCTACATACATCCCCCTATCTTGTGGCTTCTAGGAGACAACGCCTGGGACTCTGGCTCCAGATCCAGCAGAATGGCTTCTGCCTGGTGCCTTCCCTCGAGTGGCCTGTCTCCAGCCTCCCGAGCATGTGCTGATGTGAGCCACCGTCAAAAGGTCTAGAACCTGCCGGGCAGTGGTGGCGCACGCCTTTAATCCCAGCACTCAGGAGGCAGAGGCAGGCGGATCTCTGTGAGTTCAAGGCCAGCCTGGCCTACAAGAGCTAGTTCCAGGACAGGCCCCAAAGCTACAGAGAAACCCTGTCTCAAAAAAAGTCTAGAACCTAGGTGTCCCTCACAGGACACTGGTGGTGACGGTTAAAAGCTGCTTCCAGCATGTCTATACCAATCACTCAAGCAACACAAAAACCCCACTCTGCTCTCCGGGTTGACATTCTCAAAGTCCTTCACAAGTCACCATCTGGCAGCTTTCTTCAATGCCCTCGCCATCCTCGTCTGCAGGCCAGCCCGCGGCATTGCTCAGGCTTTGCCCACTCAGAGAGGGCCTTCTCCACAGGGGCCTAGGGAAGGAGCCCTCCTACATTCCTCTGAATCTGAATCACCGTGTCTCGTCCCCACCCCAGAAAACTCTTAGAGCCCACAGTTCCGTACTTGATGCTGTTGTGTGGCGTTCTTAACCTTCCCAACGCTGCGACCCTTTAGTACAGTTCCTCATGTTGTGGTGACCCCACGTTAAATTACTTCAGTGCTATGCCATCACTGTAATGTCGCTACTGTTACGAGCCATAACATAAATATCTGCGTTTTCCCATGGTCCTAGGAGACCCCTATGAAAGCGTTGTCTGACCCCCAAAGGGGTCATGGCCCACAGGTTGAGAACCGCTGCCGTAGTAAAACAGAGTTCCTGAGGTCAGGAAAGCCCAGCCTAACACTCAAGTTCTGGGCAGATGGCCCACTGCTGGCCCTTCTAGAACTTTAGCCCACTGAAGCCCCCCCTGCTCAGCAGGGTGAATTGTCATTCACAAAGAAGCCTGAACTATTGGCTTGAGGCCCACTTCCAGCTTAGCCAGAAACATAAGCACTAGAAACCAGTGTTTAATAAAGTCTTATCTAGGAAACAAGCTAGGATGTCCTAAAGGCTCAAGGAAAAGAGACCACCATCTTGGGGGCACAATAGGGAATGCCCCAGGTATCAGCAGGATCCACCTGGGGCTTGGCTACCCCAGTTACCTAACCACTGGGTTCTCTCTGGAACACTCCCCACACATCTTCAGACCAGATTGTCTGCAACCTCCCAGCAGCAAGCAGGCTCCCTAAGGCAGCTTCAGCACCACAGCCTGGCTCCTTGACCATGAGGTGCATGCTTGCACCAGCCCTGAGCTGTCCTTGAAATCAGGGTGCAGGGGCCCTGACTTCCCCCTCATTAAAGTCTAAGACCCAACAAGTTCTAAGACCCACTAAAGATGTTTGAGCCCTGCAGCCGTAGCGGGAGCAGCGAGAAAATACTGTTTCAGGTGACCCGTGGGGGCAAACAACATTCTATGCTTCTACAGACAAAATCCCCAGTACTCTAACTGCTGTCTTGAGGATGAACCGCACTACCCCCATCTAGAGTACACACAGAACAGGTTAAGTGACCAGTCCATGGCCACATGGGTAGCTGGAGCCAGGTTCCAATCCAAGTTCAACCTGTCTCCTTCCACAGCCTGTTTATTTAGCTCCATGGTGGCACCTTCCACAGATCCCACCCCACCCAACACACGCACACCTCAAGGGCAGGCCTAGAACATCAGATGAGGCCATGGGCCTGCCGTTTTCCTCCACCAGCTAACCCTTCCCTCATATCTAATGCTTCTTGCCCTTTATGCGATCAGTGTCCAACAGACACACCTTCTTCTCACCTGGCGCTTTGGACCCATCTTGGAAAGCAATGCAAACCAAATTCCATAGCCAAGGAAGAAGGCTCTGCCTGCCTGCCCTCAGACCCCACAATAGCTGGTAAGTAGTGAGGATCGAGCACCAGGAATGAAGCCTCCAGACCCCCTCCAGGACAGCCAATCCCAGCTCTTCCCCAGGACATGTTCCCCTTGTGGGGAGGGGCTCTGCTCTAAGCGGGACCTTGACTGCACCTAGGGGGCAGGGGCTAAAGGGCCACTGAACACCAGTCTGTCTGCTCACTCTCAGGGGCAGGGGGCTGAAGGGCCACTGAACACCTGCTTACTCTCAGGCCTCTACTGTGGTTTAAATACAGCGTGCATCTCCTCCCAAGGTCCACGTGGTTGGAGGTTCCTAAGGCCGAAGTGTAAGAGGGAGTGAAACCTTTATGCGGTGTTTCTCAATCTGTGGTGGAAACCTGGGGGAAGGGCGCCTGAACGGCCCTTTCACAGGGCTTGTCTAAGACCGTGGAAAAACACAGATATTTACATCACAATTTATAACAGTGACAAAAATTCTAGTTATGAAGTAGCAACGAAAATAATTTTACGGCTGGGGGTCATCACAGCATGAACTGTGTTGAAGGGTTGCAGCGTTAGGAAGGCTGAGAGCCATTGCTTTAAGGGATGGAGGCTGGTGTGTGTGTGTGTGTGTGTGTGTGTGTGTGTG